>JAJTUV010000537.1:600000-782500 GCA_021653895.1 Mastomys natalensis
GTGCGGGCAAGTATCACCATGAACACATGACCCTATTTTCTGTTCACAAATTCCCTAGAGCTGTCCTGTTGAATATGACAGTCACTAACCACTTATGATTATTTAATTAAGATTTTGTAATTACTGAGATTTAAGTACACTTAAAACTGTTTTTCCTTAGTTTTACTAACTACATTACAACTGTCCAATATCCTCATGTGGTTTATGGCTGTCATATTGTAAGTATGAAACCTTCCTTTCAACTCAGGAAGTTCCTCTGGATGACAGTCTATGGAAAGGTAGAGGCCTCTATCCAGAAGTTGGCTTTTGGGGAGACCTCAGATTCCTTTGGAGTTTATTTAGGTGTTCCTCTTTAAGACCATTTCCTAAACGCTCATGGAGTTTCTTGTTCAAAGGATCCAAATTCTGGTACTCTAAGTTACAACAGATCCACTTCAATTCCTCCTCCGGACCTTCTCTCTCACATAGATCAATAATTAATAATTTAGTTGCTTCGTCCTGTCCTTGACATCTCTGATCTCCCAACAGAGAACCAGAAGAAAGGCTGGGCATTTTCTGTCTTGTTCATGGTGTGTTCAATGTGTGCCAAATAGCAAGAGTCCATTATCAATGATGCAATAAGCCTCCCAATGGTCATGTCATTAGAACAGACTGTGTGTGAGAAACATTATCTATTAGTTATCACTAAAGTCACGATCTGTCTAAGATCTTCAGAGTCAACCCCCTTTCTCAACAACTGTACTTTAAACTAAGAATTACCTAATGAGAAAGAAAGGTTGGATCAGGGGTTTATGGTCTATGGAAATTGTAATAGATAAAGTGTAGGCTGTTAAGATTCATAGTCAATTATGTAGTAGAAGTTGCTCTGGTCCAACCATTTAGAAAATGTCAGCCATGCCGATTCTTCATTTTTATACTGGCTGGATACTTACCGCTGTGCTCTGTGGTTGTGCAGTGAACTGTGAAAAGCTAGAAGTGGGTATTCTTTGAGAACAGAGGCATTCGTTTGTATCATTGTATAATATTCTCACATTTTGCAGTGTTTTACTATTTTAGCATAAAATTATCTATAGCCTTGGAAAAGTTGTATACCTCTCTCTGTCTCTCTCTCTCTCTGTCTCTTTCTGTCTCTCTGTCTCTCTCTCTCTCTGTCTCTCTCTCTCTTCTCTCTCTCTCTCTCTCTCTCTCTCTCTCTCTCTCTCTCTGTGTGTGTCTGTGTGTGTGTGTGTGTGTGTGTGTGTGTGCTTGAATGCATGTGGAGGCTAGGGGTCAACCTCAGATGTTTTCGGTAATGTCACTGGCTTTGCTTGGTTCTTCAGGGTTTTCTTGTGACAAGATCTCTCACTGACCCTGCGCTTGTCAAATAGGCTGTCTGGCCAGTGAGCTTCAGGTTCCTTCATGTCTCTGCATTCTTAGATGGGCTTACTAACAACTCAAAATCAAGAAGAACCTTGGAGCTCTTCTGGCTTTCTGACATGGTTTTGAGGAATGTAGGTTTTCACACATGTGTGGCAGGTATTTAACTGCCTGGGCCATCACCCATCCCTCTTCGTGTTTTATATTAGATGGTTCCAGGGATAGATATGATGATGCCATTAACTGACCTGAGTTGGGGCTCTGTTTTTCTTGATTATGGAGATATTTGCTTTACTGAAATTATGTTCAGAGACCTCGACCTGTCATGTGAGAAAAAGTTAACCATTTCCCTGGATCCTACAGAATCCAGATTCTGGTGTCAACTGGGTCTTTGACCTTGTGATGATGGGAAGCTGGGCTCAGGGTGGAGGGAGAATTGAAAGAACATGCTAGAAGACAAAAATCTAGGAAAAAGTGAAACTAATGTTATTACTTTTCAGTTCTTTTACATATTATTTGCTTCTGGATTTTTAGTCATATTGTATGATTATGAAATGGATTTGGATTTTGCTTACATTTTATCTATAATAATTTTATACTTTATTCTTCTATTTTGTGCTCACAAAACAAAATGGCTTTACTAAAATCTTTTTGTTAGTCAGATGCACTGATTTTTTTTTCCCAGCTGACCCAGACAAGTTAGACATGAAAGGAGGGAAATTGATGTCTGCACAGATACAGTATATTGTGTGTTTGGTCAGTCATTTCCTGGGTCAGTGTAGAATGTGTTCTCAATATTTAATATGTGACTATTCTGCTTTGCCATTGTAGAAAAGTTCTGAATTCTAATATTCATAGACAAGTCTAATACTTATGAGATTTTTAGATAGAAAGGACCAGAAGATCATATATCCTTTCTTTATAGATGAGCAAAGAGAGACCCAGGCAAGATACTAAGTAAGACGTTAGAGTCAGAGAAAACAAGCAGAGCAATGTAGTTCTTACAGTAATATTTGTAGCCATGTAAAACTGGATTTAATAAGCTCTGGAAGAGAGCGGCTATGCCCAGGAAGGCCCAGGCTCAGGAGGCATGAGAGAGACTGGAAACAGCAAGATACCCAAGAAACAGAGAAACTGGAACATGGGGAATGACTGGAAGAGAAGGAATCATGCACGCTGAGCCTTGCAGGCCCATTTGTATTTTATGTGCAAGCAGAAGTTACAATCTCAAGTAAAGAACGCAGAGGAAGAGAAAGTCATTCCCTGTCTATCTATCTATCTATCTATCTATCTATCTATCTATCCATCTATTTACTTATCTAGGAAGCGTCTCACATTTGACAGCATCCCATAGAGTAGAGTAATTCCCTGCATGGGCTTTGCAGTCAGACTCTAAAGTCTCAAGTACTTAGGCGGGTAGGAGTAAGAAGTAACTTCAGTAAAGACATTCTGTCCTGCAGTAGAAACAGTACTGAATAGTCTAAGTGTGAATAATACAGCTTGTGCATGCAGGAGGGGTCATAGCACCTCATCCTATGGTTGCGAGGGAAATAGCAAGAATATATAAATGCTCAGTAGTAGGAAGAAATTCATAAAAATTTCTGCTACTAGTAATAATGACAATAGCATCAATCATTTGAGCACCTTGAAGAACATTTCTGAGGCCTGGTGCACAGGTCCAGAATCCCTAAGTCCAAGTCCAAATTCCCAAACTAGTAGAAACCATTTTAAGTTCAGTAGGATTTTAAATTTATTTATTTATTATTTATTATTTATTTATTTATTTTGGTGGCCATTCCTGGGCTGAAGGAAGTGAAACACTGATTAGACAAACAAACAAACAAATTATTTATTTATTTATTCTTCTGTGTGAATATTCAAGAACGGCACTGAGGAAAACATTGCTGTTTGCTTCATACACTTCAGATACTGAGTTCTACCTGGTGGCGTGAATACCACATACAGAACAAAGAAAAAATACAAAATGTTCTGAAATCTAAAAGAAATGCTTTTTCTCTTTTCTGTAGTTCTGAGGATCAAGTCCAGGCCCTTGCCCAAATCAAGGGGTTCTAAATTTTATTTATTTGTTTATTTATTTTTTCAATTGTATAGTTGTTCGGGGGGAGATGTGTGTGTGTGTGTGTGGTGTGTGTGTGTAGGAAATGTGCTCACCCATGTATGCATGTAGAAGGCCAGAGATTGAAGTTAAGTATAGTCCAGCAAACACATTCTATCTCTCCCCCCACTTATTTCTGGTTCTCTCATTGAATTGGAATTGTACCATTTCAGCAAGACTGGCTGGTTATTGAGCTTCATGTGTCCTCTTGCCTCTACCTCCCCAGAGCTGACATTACAGGTACAAGCCTCCAGGGCTTTGTAGAGCAGTGGTTCTCAACCTATGGGTTGTGGCCCCTACAGAGATTGAATATCAGATATTTACATTATGATTTATAACAGTAGCAAAATTACAGTATGAAGTAGCAATGAAATGATCTTATGCTTGGGGTCATCACAAAAAAGATTAAAAGATTGTAGCTTGGGAAGGTTGGGAACCACTGGTCTAGAGGATGCTAAGGATCTGAACTCGTGTCTTCTTGCCTGCACAGTAAACACTTCATCCATTGAGTGCTCTCCCCAACACCCCTAAGATTCAGAAAAGTTTTGAATTCTAAGACACATTCGATTCTAAGTGATTTTGGTGAGGACCAGTACATCTGTACTATTTCACTGAGTCACCAACAGAACCTTTTACCTAGAAGTTTCCATCTCCAGCTTGAGGTGTGAACATCGGGTGTCAACAACGTATTTGCTTAAAGTCCTGATATTCAGGGAAGATACAGCTGGATTGTGCGCTAGAGTTGTCTGTGTGTTAAAGAGTCAGATGTACTGATACACTATCTTATCTTTTATCTATGTCTTTTTTTCTTCTAGCATTTTGCATAATTTGACCATTTTGTATTCTAAAGAGCATAGCTTTTATTTCCAAAAACAGAAGTCTTTTCACTACCTGCTAGTTTTTGTTACCTAGACATTTTTATCTAAACGTATTATTTAGCAATAATGGTTTTAGCAATAATTATACTCCCTATTTTAATGTCATCTCTAAGTTTGGGGCACCTCTGTATCGAATATAATGAAGTACTTGGCATGCCTTATCTCACTTAATCCTTACAGCACCTCAGTTGTTATTGGTAGGCGTTACTATGCCCTTTATATGAAGAGAAAAGTATAGGCGTGAAGTAAACTCTGCATCAGAAGAGTAACAGACCATGGGTTTGAACCCAGAAAAATCAATGCTGCTGGGCAGTGCATTCCTCTTTTCAAAAGCTCCTTTCTATGTCAAATAATTAAAGTGGCGTGCCTGTGACAAAAACCGAAAACAGTAAAATTGCATGTAGTTTCTTACCCCAGCATGTTAAAGATCATGAAGAAAGTTGCTTTATCTATAAAATGTGCCACACTCACACACACAAAAATACTTTTATATTCATGAATACACACACTTTTCTACAGTTCACCTTTGAAAAATAATAGCTGCATGAAGTAAAACTCCCTCCCATATCATCACTATCATTATTCTTGTACATTTGAATAATATCTGTGTACAAATACTGCAATTTTTCAACCATACTCCTACAGACGAGGGTGTTTCCAGTTTCTGGTTCTTACAAGGTGTCTTTGTACAAAACATCCTTCCATGTAGAACTAAATATATAATTTATATTTTCATGGCACTGAAAAACTTAATGCTAGTGATTAGAGTTTTAAATGCTGAAGGATACTAACAAATTTCCTCCAAGAGTGTTTGTTTTCCTAAGAGTGTCTGTCATTAAACTTAAAATCTTCACAATTTGAGTATAAAAATGAGTACATTATAGATTTAATTTGAGCTTATTTTTTAATTTATTTTTCCAAGGAAATGTTTTGTGGGTTTATAAAACAGTTTCTAAAAACTATTTTGTGACTTTTATCCTTTTTCCATAGGGTCTTGAGTATTCTCTTAGTTTTCAAGAGCTCGTTACAAATTAGCAACATGCCATTCATTAGTCCTCCATATTGCACATTTTGTCCCTGAGGTTATAATTTATTATTTACATGATATACGTGTGTGTGTTGTGTGTGTGTGTGTGTGTGTAGTGTATAGATAGATAGATAGATAGATAGTAGATAGATAGATAGATAGATAGATATAGATATAGATATATCAGATATATTTACAGATAAACATGTATTTTAAAAGTTAATTTTATGTAGTTAAAAATATTTTGTAAGCCGGCGTTGGTGGCGCACGCCTTTATCCCGCACTTGGGAGGCAGAGGCAGGTGGATTTCTGAGTTCTAGGCCAGCCTGGTCTACAGAGTGAGTTCCAGGACAGCCCGGGCTACACAGAGAAACCCTGTCTCGAAAACCAAAAAATATATATATATATTTTGTAGTTTGAGTTTTTATATATGCTCACAGTTCATATTGAAATAAATTTTCATTTCAGTATTAGACCTGATATGTTGCTCTACTTTCTAGAATGATGACATTAATTCCTGTTTTGTTGATCCTTTGGTTCAGGTGTGCTAACGGAGCATGCGGCAGGTCCTCTAGGGCAGAATCTGGATTTGGAATCGTACTCCCCGTACAACAATGTCCAGTTTCCTCAAGTTCAGCCACAGATTTCATCCTCATCCTATTATTCGAACCTGGGTTTCTACCCCCAACAACCGGAAGACTGGTACTCTCCTGGAATCTATGAACTCAGGCGAATGCCCCGAGACTGTGTACCAGGGAGAGACTGAGGTGTCAGAGGTGCCTGTGACAAAGAAACCCCGAATGGCCACGTCAACGGCGGGAAGAATAAAAGGGGATGAGCTGTGCGTTGTCTGTGGAGACAGGGCCTCTGGGTACCACTACAATGCGCTCACCTGCGAGGGCTGCAAAGGTGAGAGCTTTTGTTTTGCTTTCAGTACAATTCTACTGTGTTGGCTGCTACAATTTCTTGAACCAGGTTTATAGGCATGAAAATAACCCATTTATAAATTATATGTTATGTGTGTTTGTTGTTTGAACTGTCAATGAAGCATGGCCTCTTGATTTTGGCAAGCTAACTCCGTGTGCCATAAAAGGCTCCAGTTCTCGACTGCTGTGGTCCCAGCCGCGTCTTTGTTCGTTCAGAGCCCCATTTAGCCTGAGCTGGGGACGCATAGTGCACATTAAGTTTATCTTTGCTATTTTCTCACTACTCTTGATAATTAACTCATATTTCTTACTTTTAATGGGATCATGGGCACACACATGAACTCTCATGGTAATTAGTTCAAATGTCAGGACAAGATGGCCATAGAGATGATCCAGTGAAGCTATTATTAGTTTTTAAAAGAATATTATAAAATAAAATGCAATAATAAGTTTAATATGGAGCCAGTGACATAGCTACAGAGTTAAAAGAGCCTGCCAACAAGTTGGATGCCCTGATCCCTGGGACCTGCATGGTGTAAGGACCACTGAAAGTTGTCCTCTGACCTTCATAGTGCCATGACATGTGCATGGCCCCCCAATAAAATAAATGTAAAAGAGCACATATCAATATAAATAAATTAACATGAGTAAAAGAATTAGTAAAATGTATAACACACAGGGAACACTCAATGAGTCGCTCTTATTATTTGTGCTAAGAGTCTTTGGATCTAGTTGTGTAGCATGAGGTAGACGTGATAAGACATCATTTCATAGTTTCTAGGAGGTACAGATGTGGGGTCCCACTCTGGGCCTATGGATTGAGAATTTCTGGAACCAGAACCTAAGAATCCGTGATTTCACAAACCCCTCATGCTAAAATGTTAAAATCTGGGTATAAATGATATCCAAGGCACCCAAGAGAGCTCACCTGGCTGAACTGCATGGATACAGACAGAGAACCCGCTGAGTTCCCTTTCTTATTGAAAGACTGTATTAAAGCGTTAGGAAGGTTGAACCACTGGTCTAGAGGGAGCTAAGGATCTGAACTCATGGCCTCATGCCGCACAGTAAACACTTCATCTGCTGAGCACTCCCCCTCAACACTCCTAGAATGCAGAAAAGTTTTGAATTCTAAGACACATTCGATTCTAAGTGCTTTTGATAAGGACCAGTGCATCTCTGTACTATTTCACTGAGTCACCAGCAGAACCCTTTCTCTAGAAGGTTCCATCTTCAACTTGAGTGTGATCATTCATCCATATATAAAAATGACTGGCTAATCTTACTGGAAAAGTACAAATTCCAGTCTAGGTCATGCTTCCTGCCAGAAGAGAAAGAAATAGAAAAAAGCACTCAGAGTCTACTTTAAAAGTCTGTATCAAAGGAAGAGAAGGCAGAAAGGGTGTGAGAGCCAGAGGGGACTGAGGACACCAAGAAAACAAGGCCCCCAAAATCAACAAGCAAAGCGCATATGAACTCACAGACGGGAGCAGCATGCCCAGGGCCTGCATGGGTCTGCACCATGTCCTTTGCATATATATTATGGCTTCCAGACCAGTGTCTTTATGAGGTTCCTGAGTAGGTCTCTGTTTCTTGTGCCTTCTCTTGGGCTCTTTTCCTTCTTTTTGTTTGTTTAGTCTAATTCCAATGTTTAGTTTTTTGTTTTATCTTATTATATTTTATTTAATTGTGTCTTGACTTATTTTATTACTATCCCTTAGAAGTCTGTTTGTTTTCTAATGAGAGACAGAAAGGGAGTGGATCTGGGTGGGAGGGGAGGTAGGGAGGAGCTGGGAGGGGCAGAGGGAGGAGAAACAGTAATCAAGATATATAAGGTTAGTGGGGAGGAGCTATTTTCAATAAAAGAAAATAAAAAAAAACAAAACAGGAAAGAGAGAGGAATATGCATATTATATCAGAAAGAAGCTATACTTCCCCAGTAAGGCTCATTAATTTCCATACTGTATGTCTATTTTGTAGTTGAGCAAACTGAAACACAGACCACTAATGAACCCACACAGGGCTCCATAGCTGATAAGGCAAAGGGGTGGAATGCAGCTTCAAAACTCTGGCTTATAAATCTAACTCCAAACTTTGTATGCACAACCTGCAGGCTGAGCTGCTAGACATTATTTGCCTAGTAAGTGACCATTGTACTCCAAGACTGTTTGCTCACAGTTAACATTGACAACCTAAATGGTCCAAGGAAGAAAGCCAAATGCTTCATTTAGATATTGAGGTATCAGTATTGTCTCCGGCCACGGATCAAACACCCAAAGTCAGAACTCTGGAACAGTTCACCTCATAAGTAAACATGGGTTAAAAAAAAAAAAAAAAAGGGCCTAAGAATTCTGGGGCATGGCAGGGTGACTTCAGGGAGCTAGAGGGCCAGAGAAAATCCCTAGGAGCACTCACCTAAGAAAGGAGCACTCACCTAAAAGACATTCAGGAAAGGAAATGTTGTAGTAATATTTTAAATAGGCCTCTGGCTCAAGCCAACTATCTAAGCTGCAGCTGCTCTGCCTAGCCCAGCCGCCATGTTTCTCGGCCAGAGGCCACGTGCGTGCTGCAGCTAGAACCGGCCACCAGAAACACCAGCCCTGCCACCCACTAGATGCCAGCGTGAGAGATGGCTCTACCAATCTTCCATGCTGTCTCCGCAAGGCAGGGCATTGCCCAAACCATTCTGCCATCCAGGCGGGCCCAGTAAGAGAATGAGACCCTAATTCTTATAGATTAATCAAAGCTTATATATTTGGCAAGATAGTACAGTACATACAAAGATGTAACCCATCCAGTACCAAACTTGACTGTACAGCTGTAACATCTCCCATCTCAACTTGCCTCACCTTGCTGTATACCCCTCTCCTCTTGAACTTGTCTACAGACATAGGGGTGAAACCAGATGGCGCAGTCCCATCTGCTACCAAATACAGTAAATCTGCTTTTCCATCCACATAGATCCAGCGAGCAAGACACGACGTACTTTGCAGATCAACCTATCAGACTTGAAGAATGACCACAGCCTCACTCTCCTGAACTTTATTTAATTCAGACACAGGCAGGAGAGTGAATACCAAGTTGTATTCTGTAGCCTGCTAGCATCCATTCTCAACCAAAGACAAGCCAGTAACAGAACTTCTAGCATTGTGTAAGCACTGAACATCTAACCTATAGACCAGCGGGGAAGAAATGAAGCCTCCTTTGTCTAATTGGATATAATTCAACCTTAGGCCCCTGAGTGTCATTTCATTTGATTCTGGATCAGTCCTCTCTCCTGCCAGATGTCCTCTGAGCTGTGGTCAGGTACCAGGTTTAGCTCAATGTTGTGGAGTGACTGGGTGCTTTGTGGTGGGGTCAATCCTCAGTACTCTTGAACTAAGTCTGTTGGGGTGATGTTCTGGCTGCTCCCCAGTCACCAGTGAGAAGAGCCCTGTAGCAGCATCCGTGGTGTTGAGTACATTCCTCCTCCACCTCTGACCCCATCTGTGCATTTCTTTTGGGTCAGGGGTGAGTTCCTTCTGTTGTTCCAGGGTTGTGCTGGAATATCCAAGTGTCCCAAGAAACCATAAAACTAGTGATCTGCTCCAGGCCAGACTGGGCAGAGCATGCAGGAATCTCTCTGTTATAGGATCCCAGACGACACGGGTTTCTGTCAACTCTCAACCCACCTCTAGGATTCTGTCTGGAAATGGGACATAGGGGAAAAAGAATTTATGGACCTTTCAAAGTACCAGCATGCCTCAGTTCTTTCTCTTTGATTGCCACCATAAACTGTTGGGTACAGGAGTAGCTACCTTCCTTAACTGTCATATATATAGTGTTGGGATTTGGGAGTTTGGGCTTTGGTGACTGGAAAGCCAATAATAGTCTGCCTTGGGGAGTTACATGCTCTCATGAGAAAACAAGTGAGACCTGCCCTTGCTTAGGGAAAGGGGAAGGAGAAAGGTTTGCTAGAAGATGAGAGGCACACAGAATAGGGTCCAATGCAGCCCAACAAAGACCTGTTTCTGGAAGGCGTTCCTGGAAGGTGTGGCAGCTCAGCCAACCCTGTCCCCATAACCTGCAGCTCTTGGCATCCGATTCCCCGATGTAAAGCTGATTTCACTCTATAACGTTTTTCATAGAGACTGTGGACTTTACAGTCCATCAGTGTGCTAGGCTCTCTATCTTGTATTTGTAATAGTATCAAGTTACCCAAGATGGCAACAGGAACCCAATGAAAGGAAACTGAAACTAACATTTCAAGCAGAATGGAACAATTGCAGGAATAGTCAAGGGAGCCACCATTGCGGGTTGCAAGGCTGGCCAGCTAAACAGACACAGCATGGAAGATAGAGATGTCGGAAGGCGCCATAATAACTATTTGTCACAGAAATGTAGCACTTAGCTGCCACCAAGGGTTCAAAAAGTTGCCTTTGCTAAAATTAATGGCTCCAGGGCCATACCTTGTTTGTTGAGTCTACCCACAGTGATGTCCTGTATCTGTTCTGTCAACACACTCTCAACTGGAGACTAACACTATTGCCTTGACACACTTCCATGAGCCTGTTCCACAGTCGATACGATAGGAGTACAGCTCTAGCCCCCCTTCATTGACTTCTAATGCTACCTCTATGGAAGAGCTTTGCAAGGGAATCTGAGAAACTTGTTCAACATTCCTCCCTTACAGAAGAGACTCACAGAATCCGGAAGGAGGACACAGCAGATATCAAGCATCAAAATCATTCTATCTAGCACGTTATTTCTATATGCTCCAACTCTGTAAAAGGGAAGTTATGTCTATCATGGTTCTCAACCTTCCTAGCTGCAACCCTTTAATACAGTTCCTCGTGTTGTGGTGGCCCTCCAGTCATAAAATTATTTTTTTTTGCTACCTCGAAACTGGAATTTTGCTTCTGTTATGAATGTAATGTAAATATCTGATATGCACAATATCTGATTTGTGACCCCAAAGAGGGTTGGGGTTGCCACAATCCACAGGTTGAGAACCACTGATATATAGGGTTTTTGTGAGGGTTGTTAGATTATTGTATATAAAGCTTTGTCTTTTGTTTTGGAATTGGCTTACAGGCTGCAGGCCTGTGTCACTTGACACACAACACCCCCCAAAAAGAAAAATTTTGAAACTTTGAGACACAAACTAGAGATCATACTGAGATTTCCTGCTTTTGTTGGCATCTGTCTCTAGTTCCACAAGTAGTATTCTAATTTATCTGAATGTCTTATTTGTCATAGATACAGCACTAGTGAGAGAAATTGCAGTTTTCAATGTTTTTTTTTTTTAAAGTAATTTCTGAATACAGGTATAGTGTGGATGGATGGTGACTGGCATTTGCTTGGCCCTAGATTGAATCTAGACTTTTCCTCCTCTGGGAGCTATCAGTGCCATTTATGAAATACCCATGTCTGAGTGAATTTTGATTCAGATTTCAAATGTTGACCGTCAAAAGCCAATCTGCAGCTGATTGGAGATTCTGAATGGCTGTGTTCCCTAATAAGTCAGCCCCTGCCACAAGGGCCTCCTTATCCCGAGTTTACACATGCTCCAGAAAGAATGGTGGCAGTCCTGAAAGGCACTGTTTAAGTTATTGGGTGACCCTATTGTCCTTTAGAATATATTTTTATATAAGATCATGAACCAGCATTAGGTTTAGTTTTAGGAAAGCTTCAAAAAAGATGGAAATGATCGCCACATGAGGCAGATTAGACAGTTTCCAATAGACCCTTTGTTCCCTGATATTCATATATTGAGATCACATGCATTGATCACCTAGTTATGAAATCTAATAATGACTCCAATAACCTGGAAGATTAAATTGTCATAGAGCATGATGCAGTGTGGGTTCCCAAGGATTTCAAGACGCTGGAAGCCTTTGATAAGAGAGTCAAGACATCATAGGTAGGTTATGACTCTCAAGGCAAACAAGTGAAATTCCAATCCCAGGGATTCTTTTTCTGGTTGTCCCAAGTTAACTCGTTCTTGGCTTCTTCAGCCTGCTTACAAAGGGGAGAGGGTGCTGATGAGGAGAAAGATGAGATGATTGTGGAGATAATGGTGTCAACGAGGACGGACAGATGGTCAGGTAGATAACATATACCAGGTGACTGCTATATGTCGGCACTGTTCTTGGGCTTGCTAAGTGCTAAATCATTTGACCTTCGGCACAATGCCTTACCTAGGTATTTACAGTCTGCCATGAAGGAGCTCTGATATTCGTACAGCTCTGAGACTCTCATTGTAGATGAGGCATTTAGCACATACCTTGCCAATGGTAAATACTCCGTATATGCTGTTTTGCTATTACCATTCCCTTTGCATCGCTGTATGAAAAACCCAGATACTGCATTTTTTTTTTTTGGGTTTTTTTTTTTTTTTTTTATCGGAAGGGTTCTTGTGTAGCTCGGCTTCTGGAATCATCTGTACCAGCTGGCTCGATCAAAATCACCTGCCTCTGCCTCCAATGCTGGATAAGGCGTGCCACCAGCCTGCTAAACTGCATTAAAAATCAGCTCTCACACATGCTAAAGTAGCATTACTTTTATTTCATAATGAATTTTATTTCTTGTTTCTGACTTGTTCATTACCTCCCCAACTGCATCATGCTTCAAGACTATCATCAACATCAAAACTTCATTATATAAACATTACTTCAAAACATCTCTTTCTGATGATTCATTATATCAATTCTTATTCATAATATATAAGTATACCTATATATCATTTATTTAACCTATAGAATGCAGTGATGATCAAAACAGAAAAAATATTTTTATAGTTACCATTGTAAAGCAATAATGAAAAAACAATGTATCTAGCTGACCTATGATCGAAACAGCAATACAAAGGCAAACAACAGAGATTCAAAAAAATCAACAAATAGTATCTGGAAAAATCATACAAAAATATAAATGGTAAAAGGATTATTTTAAGTGGACAAAAATGGGATCTCAAATAAATCTATTGGCAATACATCTTTAAACATGGGAAATGCCCAAGAACATAAATAATACATAGTTATTAAGAGAAAGTTCCCAAAGCTCAAACTGTTAAATGAGAACAACTACTGATACATATTCAAGAATAAACCCAAGAAGCATGTAAGCAGCCGTTCAGAGGGAAAGGGTTAAATGCCCTTGAGAGTGAGTTAGTTTGTAGACTACCCATGGTGGAGTTTTGCTTATAGAAGCCCAGAGCACCTGAGGGTGCTGAGGTCAGACTGCAGCTTCCAGGAGTTTGTCTATATGGGCATCTAATTGGCTCTTAAGGACATGCTGAGCCAGGGTTTATCACAGCATGACCCCTGCCCTCATGATCTCAGCAGACACCCACAAGGGAGGAGGTTATCAGTGGAATCATACTTTCCTTTCTTTTAGACTCCATCACCCATTAATAAACATGCCGTTGACATGAGTCCAGGTGATTCAAGCACCAAATGAAATTAAGGGAGAATTGTTGGGAAATGGCCTCTGCCCCTGCTCACTTCTACTCCAGACCCATTCTACAGAGACTCCCAGCAATGACCACATACTTCTCTAGTTTTTAGGTCTGTGGACTGGTTATGCGTTCAGATAGTTGAAACATTATCCCTCTATTCAACCTGGAAGACAGAGGAGGGCCCGATGAAAACTATCCTAGGGGAACATTCCCATCCAGCTTCTGGGGTATGAAGGAGGAATCTGGGGATGATCAGCTCCTCTTCTGGTCTCCCAAGAGGCTCTGACAGCCTTTCAAAGCCTTTAGCCTGTTGATTATCTGAGAGGCGGTGCTTTCTACACATATGTTTGTTTTCGCTGTGGTTCAGGGACTATGCACATGATACAAAAATACTCTACTCGTGTGCTACATCTGGGCCTGAGATGCAAGTATTTTGTGACTTCAGAGGTGCCGGATATCTGCTTACATTGAACCTGGCTGCACATTTCCATCTTCCCTTGCTCGCCATCCTCAATGGCTGTAGCTGCTTATATAGCAGCACACAGCTCTTGTATGGTCTCTGAAGTCAAGAGAGTTCTATTTATTATTACCAATGCTATTATGGATGCTGCTTTTCTAGAGAGTTAGGACAGACAAATTCACCTTGGCTAAGTTACTGTTACCAGTGGTCTTGATGAGCTAACAGTTGCCAACATGGGCTTTATCCTTAGCAGAGAAGGCTGAGAGACCTTGAAGTATGTTATATTTCCCGTTGGGTTAGAGTCAAGGTGTTCTGAGTTAAGCTCAAATTTGGCTAAAATAATAAAAAATTTGGTCCAAATAATATCAAATGAAATTCGTTTCATAATCTGCCCAGTGAAGTAATCTTTATATAAGAGAGCTAAAAACACAATGCCAGACAAAAACAAATAAAAGCCAATTCTAATCAGTCTAAATTAAAATGAGAGAAAGAAATTGTGAGGCTGGGGAGATGGTTCAGTATGTGAGGTCCCGTAAGGACAAAGACCTGTGGTGAATCCCAGGTATGTATATTAAAAGCCAGGCATGGCTGTGTACACCTAGAAACCCAGCTTTGAAGAAAAGGAGGAAGAGGAGGAGGAAGGAGAAGAAAGGGATAAAGGAGAAGAGGAAGAGAAGAAAAATAATTAAGAAGAAGAGGGGAGGAAGAGGAGGGGGAGGAGGAGGAACATGACAACAAGTAGATCCCAAGAGCCATCTGGTCAACCAGACTAGATGAAATGATATGCTTCCAGCGAGGTGCTCAGTCTGAAGGCAATAAGATAAAGAATGATGGGGAAACACACTCTGAAAATCCCGTTCTAACCTTCACAGGAGTATCAACAGGCATGCATACTCTCCCCTCAACCCCTACATTGAACAAGGGAAAAATAAGATGGCACCATATACTTTTCTTGTAGTGTTTTTGCATATTTTTTGGTATTAAGGTATTGCTTATAGAAAAGCTAGAAAGTGCTCCTTCTGCCTTTTGGAAAAGAGAATAGACAGGCAATACTTCATCTTCAGATGGTTGATAGAATTCACCAGTGAAATCACCTGAGCCTAGTAGGTTTTGTTTTGGGAGACTATTTATTAATTCAGTTTCTTTTATGGGACAGGCTTGCTTTGTTGATCAGTTCTCCCAATAAGTTTTGATAAGCATTCTTCAAGGAATTGCACTGAAGTCATCAAATTTGTGAGCTTAGAGTCTTGAAAATCTGTAAGGTTCTTTCTTTCATCATTTTCCTATACTGATGGGGCCCATTTCATCTGTGATACTCATAAGTTGTATCTTTTTTAATCGGTTAGCCTCTTTAGAGATTTATTAATTTTATTGCTAGTTTCATCTTTTAGTTTCATTGATTTTTTTAAATATTTTTATTGTTTTCCTATTTTATGTTACATTGATTTCTGTTCTGATTTTTTTTTTTTTAAATTCTTTTCTTTTACCTTCTTTGTAATTATTTTCCTCTTCCTTCCTAGCTTCTTGAAGGCAAAGTTTAGGTCGCTGAGTTTTAGATGATAATGTTAGAAAGTGCATTTTAACATTGTTGATCATCTTTTGCTTTTGCTGTGTACCACCAATCTTGATAGGTAAAATAAAATCTTTTAATTTTTTTAAAAGTTAGTGTATTAGAATTGTTTTGTATTTGTTTTTGTCTGGCATTGTGTTTTCAACTTTGTTATATAAAGATCACTTCACTGGATAGATTCTAAAATGAATTTCTTTTGAAATCAATTCATTTTCAGTTACCTCTTTAGATGGATAGAAAAAGAATAAATGAATAGGAACAAGAACTAAGCACATATGCATAATGTGTAGTTTTGGTTAATTTTCATAACTCAACATTTTGGTTAATTTTAACATTACTAAAATGACTGAGATAAACTTGTGGACTCAGCCTGGGTATGGTAACAGATCTTTGTTACTAGCTGGATTTTTCCATGCTGTGTTGAGACTTGGAGACATTAATGTCTTGAGAGAACATTTTTGGGATATGAACTCCTTATGCTTTTTGAAGGCCTATGAAGGTAGTGGTTGAAAGTGGAGTCCAAATGGAGCCTACAAGGATTCAAATCCATCAAGATCTACAATTTATTACCTGTAGGACCATTAGCAAGTTAGCCTCTAACCAACTCAAGTTCCTTTTCCCTGGGAGAGAAAGAATAATAGCATCTACCTCACTGGATTAAGGATACATAAAGTGTTTCGGAACAGTGTGTCTGACTGAAAATAAGTGCTGTGTAAAGTTATCTCTCTGTAGGACACATTCTACATAAAGAACTCTGAGTTCTATGTTTGTTTCTGTTTTAAAAACACAGAGATCCTTAAACATGTAAAATATCAAATAATAGTTTGTGGAGTTCATCCATGTCAACCACCCATGTCCAATGTGACATACATGCAAGCATGTACATTCGAATTACAAGACCCATGAAAATACCATCCCCAAACTCTTCTATAAGCCAGAGATTCCCTACCCCCAACTTGGCAAGACCAGTCCTCCCCCATCACTCATCTTTTATTATCAGGAAGGCTCTGATCCTCTGTGAATTTCCTATCAATTCATTTTCAAATGACTCTTCTGATATGAGCATTGTTTAATATGCTCAAGATAGAGGCACAGTGTGTGCAGTGGTTAGATTTGCATAAGTATAAATACAGTATATGTGCCCACATTTAAAAGATGTAGTGATAATATTGTGCTGCTTTCCCAGAGTGAAAGCTAATTAATTCAGCTATTGATATGATAATGATTTCCTTTTCAGTTTAATACCAGAGGTAAAAAGAAAAAAAAAAAAAAAAAAAGAAAGGAAGAAAGAAAACCTGCAATATTGTTCTGTACACCCTTTCTTTGATTCTTCTTGGAATAAGGAGTTTCATTCTGTTAACTATTGAGCTGTCTCTCAGTATCTATGACAGTTTTAAAGGGAGTCATTCCTAGGCGGAGCTGAAGACTCATGGGAAGACTGAGTCACGCAAGCTAAGATGTTCTTTGAGTACAGGTTTGGCATTGGGGGAAAAAGTTCGTTTGCTTTACTCACTAAAAATGCACACTTTGGTATCTGCACTTGCGATATTAATGCTAATCTGAAGCATAGAGTGTTGCTGTTTTAAAGACTTTTATTGGGTTGGATTTGACATTTAGGAAAGTGTTATGATCTTCCCTACTGAAATTCACATCAACTGACAAATTGACAAGGGCATCCATGGCTAAGTTAACTTTGACATATCTACCTTTCCCTGCAGCCCCTGTTTTCATATTTATCTAGTTGCCCAAGGCTGGATTGTCCTCTCCATTTCTCTTTTTAGCTCTTTCCCAGTCTAGCCTACAGATCTCTAACCTTTCAGCTATTTTATGGTCTCCTGTCTTCTGTCTCCAGTTTCTAGTTCCACTCTTCTTCATCTTGTTTTGTCTTCCACAATTTTCTCTGCAAACAGGCTAGATCATATCTTCTATTGCCAAATTCTTTAGGGATCCCTCCTTTTCTACATAGCAAAGATTCCTCTGTGTGCCTTTCAAGGGCATTTAACACTACCTTCTCACTTTAGACCCTTAGCCACCCCTCACTAATATTTCAGGCTCTACTCTGCTACCAAAAATGGATCATCTCGTTCTCTAGGAACTTCTGTGACTACCGTGCCTTGCTCATCCAGAAGGTCTCTCCTCCAGCATGGTACATGTTTCAAAAATTATTCTGTAAGCCCACATTTAAATTTTTCATAAAACCTTTTCTGATTTTTTTTACTTGGAATTAGTACACCCTAGCTCAACATTTGATTCTTAAGCATTGGGTATCTCAGATTATAGTTATTTTATTGTAATAATTTTTGAATGATAGCTGGATAATTTTTCATAGTTCTCATAATAAATATGCAACTTTCCATGTCTACAGTATTATGTTCTCCTCCTCTAAGACATACTGCAACCTTTTCAAAAACATAGAATGACTCAAAATTTTGTTCTATATTACAATTATTTTTTCTTCTATACTTCAATAATGTATTACATATTTAGCTGTAGCCTGCCTGTACTCTGCTCTGAATTTACTTCTTCATATTCCCAAGTAGAGGTTCTGAAGACAGGGATGCCTTACCATCTTGATAGCTGAAACATCAAGAATACGATTTCTGGCATTGCTTAATCTAAGCTGTTCTCTTGTCCTGTGCCCCAGAGGATGAAACTACAGCAGAGCAATTGAGGATCTTTCTGATTTTGAGTTGACCTAAAATCAAGGCCAAAGTATTTAATTTCTCTGTATTATTTTCCTTTCATTTATAATATAGGGGAAAAGAATAATTGATATTATGATTAGTAGCTAAGAGGTGGCAAAGTGTTAGAGTAATAGAATGTAAGTAATAAATGTTTGCTATTATTCCAACATCTATTAAAATAACAACTTAGGTCTTGGACAAGAGCAAGTAATTGTGAGTTTTAAGTCCTTGCCAAGAACTTCAAACAGGAAGACCTCAGTGGAAAGGACATAGAGTTGTTCTTTTTTCTTTCTGCTGCTGTGATAAAACTCGATGCCCAAATACCTTCCTTACGTAGGGTAAGGAAGGGCTTATTTCAACTTATGCTTCTAGGTCACAGTCCATCATTGAGTGAAGTCAAGGCAGGTTTGCTTGCTGATTCCTGCAGTACTGCTTCTAGCCAAGAACTCATTTACACTCTAAGTAATATAACAGAAACCAAGCAGTGAAAGAACACTGTTTTCTGGCTCATGGTCAGGACCATGTTTAACTAGCTTCCTTATAGCCCAAGTCCATCTGTTTAGGGAATAGTACCACCCACGGTAGACTAGGCCTCCTACATAACTAATATTTAGGATTACTTCATAGACATGCCAACAGACTAACCTAATGAAAACAATTGACTGTGACTTTTTAAAAAGCCTGATGTCTCTGGGTGCTGTCAACTTGATAGTTAACACCAAATAGGACAGGAGGAAGCCTAGAATGGAAAAAGCTAGAATTGAAACAGCTTTGTTCTCATCAAGGAAGTGTGACTGACAGTAGCCCAGTGATGGAAAGGAAGAGCTCAACCAAAGAGAGGAAGTGTCAGTTTTGAAAACTTGCCACATACACCCATTTATAAAAACAAAATGGTGCCACTCCATCCCCAGTGGCTACATGCTAAGATACCGAGCGGAGGCCTAAACTGTGGGTCACATACCTAGCTACACAGACATGAATTAGGCACAGGAACATTATCAGAATAGAATTTGTTGTACAAGTGAGATCGATCTCTCAAATGCCTCTGGGTGAGTAATCGGTACAACACGGATTTGCTGGCTGAAGGGATGATTTTTATTCTTATCCTGGGTGAGGCTGCAAGAAACACACACACACACACACACCACACACGCACACAATCCCATTCATCACACTATTCAGAAACGTGTAATTTCAAAATTTGCAAGGAACTTATTTCTGGAATTTTCTATTAGTGTCTTTGAATCATGCTTTACCGAACTTGTCATCAAAACCTCAGAAAGCATAAAACCTCAGAAGTGTTTTATAAACTTCTCTGTTAACTTCTCTTACTTCCCAAATACATATCCCTGCTTACTACCACACCTAGAATTATTGGAATCTATGGTTAACTATTTGGAGAACAAATAGATGAGAGACATGAACAGAGGAAGAGTCACATTCCCTTCCTGGCTTTAGCATCTTACCTGAACTGGCTGCAGCTGGACTGTTCTTCTCTGAGGAGATATTACATTTTAAATCACACTTGGCATTTTTATGGTTAGACAACGTGGTCATATTAAGCGCCAAAAAACTCAGACTTTGAATACAACCTTTTTCCTAACTACCTGGTAAACAACAACACACGTTCTGGCTTTTTGCTTACTGCCTCACGTTCAAAGTTTTTTAAAAAAAGATTATTTATTTCATTTTGTGTACTGTATGAGAGTTTTGTCTGCATGGGTGTGTGTGTACTGTCTGCATGCCAGATGTTCATGGAAGTCAAAAGGTGTTGGATTCCTGGAACTGGAGTTATCTGTGGTTGTAAACTACCAAGTGGGTTTGGAGAACCCAACCCTTTCCTCCACAAGAGCACCAAGTGCTCTGGACTACACAATCAAATCTTTAACCCCTCACTTGCTATATTAACCATTTCCTGCATGCGTTCTACCCCAGCACAGCATCCAGCAGTATCCACATAAACTCTACTCTTCCCTTGTTTGGTTATTTGCATACATTTGCTTTGGGTCAACCTTTAAACTCTGGGAGGGCAGGGATGGATTGTTTGCCTTTATAGCTCCAGCAAGTACGTAGCATTACTGGCCCATAATTGTCCCCCAATAAAGATAAATGAAAGTAATACATTCTTTAAAAAAAACTGATTTTTTTTCCCCTAAGGGAGTCCCTAATTTCCACTTGTTATTGTTCTAGAGAGATAAATTTAAAACAGCTCCCTTTTCCATAACAGCGCATGGCAAGTGTCCATCGCTACATCCCCATGGCCCAAGGCTCATCAGGGTGATTCCCCAACTGTTCCCAAGAACTCTGAATCCACATATATATCCTGAAAACTTGTTAGGGATCTTCTTACAGTTACCAGTGTTTCTCCCACAGGTTTCTTCCGAAGAAGCATTACCAAAAATGCCGTGTACAAGTGTAAGAATGGAGGCAACTGCGTGATGGACATGTACATGAGACGAAAGTGCCAGGAGTGCCGGCTAAGGAAGTGCAGAGAGATGGGGATGTTGGCTGAATGTATGTATACAGGTATCCACCTCAAGCAATTAAACTCCATAAAATCTCCTAAGGAGGCAGGCGCCAGGTAACTCAGACCGCCCCACATTAAAGATCTGCTGAGCCAGCTCTTCTGAGCCCTCTCTGTTCTTTGAGCTGAGTGCTGCAGCTCTGACTTCCTTAAACTGCCACCAGAAGAGCAACTTATTTCTCTGAAAGAAATGACTGGGGTTTTTGGGGGGTTATGGTTTCCTTTGTTGCGAAGACTTTTATAGAAGGAGTGATGTTGTCATTATTGAAATAACTTGCTTTAATGAACTATGTCGGACAGCATTCTGAGAGGTTCATCTAAATTTGATTTTAACATACTCTTTATTTATTGCTTAATTACCATAAAAACTCATATTGGTGGGACA
Source organism: Mastomys natalensis (assembly GCA_021653895.1). Taxonomy (NCBI): domain Eukaryota; kingdom Metazoa; phylum Chordata; class Mammalia; order Rodentia; family Muridae; genus Mastomys; species Mastomys natalensis. The sequence goes on from JAJTUV010000537.1 coordinate 621,365, forward strand.
GGAACTGCCTGTGAACTATCTAAATAGGTTTTTAAACTAAGTCATTTTTATTAAGAATCCACCTCCCCTTGGTGCAGCTGTGAGCCAATTTGTATAGGTTTACACAGGAAATTAACGACCCCGAATTTTAATATAATTTTGTCCTTCGATCTGATAAGGGGACACTGTATTAAACACTGGCCCTAGGAGGAACCACCGCCTTCATCAGAATTAGAATGCATATTAGTATAACATTATTAATTTTTCATCTTCCAGCCCCCTCAGATTTAGAGATACGCCTCTTTCCTCCAGCGAACAAACCGACAAACAGATGTCACCAAGGGGATGACAACATTCAGGGAGGGAATGCCACATGAAATAAAAGCCCAGGGAAGGTGACCTTAGCTCCATTGTTCCCGAACTATGCGGGTGACTGGGATGCTCCCGGAGAAACAATGTGTTCAGGAGGGAGAAAAACTGGTCTGTGTAAATAAATAATCCATCCCTGGATGAATGAAAGTTTTATACAGGCTGATCACAATCGCAGTTTAGCAAACATGAAATAAGAACCTGGCCCGGGGCAGCGGCTGCAATCCAATCTTGCAGCGGTCATCCTTTGACACTGGGCGGTTCATGTTGCTCATTACTTAAATATAAACTTTCTGTGTCTGAGCTCATTTGGTAAGAGACCCTCCCCACAAAAGTCTGTAGGTTTATTTATAGCACAAACATCTTTCTGTTGGGGACGTAGCTGTTTCATGAGTCTTTTGCACAGTATACTTCCTGGAGCTTTGTTTTGTCGTCGTCGAGAGAAGAACAAAGAAATCCAAAAAATATGGACTGTGGTTCTGCGTTACTTATTAAGCTCAAGGCAGAATCAATGTTGACTACCAGCTTACTAAAAAAAAAAAAAAAAAACTCAGACACTTTGTGTTAGCTGGGTTTCTATCAATATCTAAAAATACCCGAGAGAGAATTCTTAAGAGAAAACATTCGCTTCGGCTCATACTTTTAGAAGTTTTCCACAGTTTCAAGCTTCTGCAGGGCAAAGATGAGGAGCTGATGTCATAGCACAAAGCTTATACCTTGTGGCCTGGAAGAAAAAGGGACCGAGGAAGAAGCTGTGGTCCCACAGTCCCATCTGAGGGAACACCACCAATGACCCGCAGATCCGGCCCCTCCTCATGGCCGCACAGCCTCCCAGTAGCACACTAGAGGCTTTGCTTTAACTTGAGAACCTGGCAATGGCTGGAGTTTCTTAAGCAGTGTAACCTTTTTTATTTTTAAATAATTTGCATAGATTAGTAAGGTTTATATTTTTTTCTAAAAGGTGTTCACATTTGTTTTACTCAACAAATTTAATATAAAACTGAATATACTTTTTATTAAACAGTATTAATATAGGTGAAAATAATTGCATGTTTGAAAGGAATTGAATGCTTTGAAGGAAACTTCCCTGGTCTCCTAGACCAGGAACAGGAAGCGTATCATTTGCAATACCATCGACAAACACCTTGTGCTTTGTATGACCCTTTAGCATCACAAATTATTTATATATAAAGCCTAGGTTTTTTAAAATACCTAATCATATCTATACAAAATTCTGTGGCAATATTTGTGTTCCACAAGTGAAGAACTACACATACAGATGTCAAATCTTAAAAAAAAAAAAAAAAAAAGACTTTTTATTTTTCCTTAAGATTTATTTATTTTTTTTTTTGTCTAAGTGTATGTATTTGTGTGGAAGTGTATCATATATGCGAGGTACCTGAGGAGGCCAGGAGAGGGCATGGGACCCCCTGGAACTGGAATCACAACATGTGGTGTGGATGCTGGGAACCAACCTCCTCCGGCCTTCTGCAAGAGCAGCAACTACTCTTAACCACAAAGCCATCCCTCCATCTGGCTTCCTTTTAAATGCCAGATGAGCTAAAATTAATTCTGCTCATCACCTGAGCTGATCACATAACAGCTGCTTCAAGGACCACACACGCAATAGAATTTTCTCTTCTTATTTTCTTTCTTCCTTTTGTTCCCCCCAGGTTTGTTAACTGAAATTCAATGTAAATCTAAACGGCTAAGGAAAAATGTGAAGCAGCATGCCGATCAGACCGTGAATGAGGACATTGAAGGTCGTGACATGCGACAAGTGACCTCCACAACCAAGTCATGCAGGGTAACAATGCGATGGCAAGGCCAATGTCAGCGGCGAATGGGCTTCTGGGAACCTATCAGTCTGGCAGGGAGGTTATCAGATAAGAGCCTCAGCTACAGCCAAATTTTCATCTCAGTTGCACCCTGGAATGGACTCCTCTTTTTCTTTTGAATCAAGAGGGAAATGGATGCCTTTGATGTTCAATTTTAAATAACAGCAGTGTATGGGTAGAAAGTGAAGACACTCCCTGGGTTACTTCTTACTACCTAATGGCTGCCAGTGGGAACGATTTAGTCTTCATGATGGAGTTTTCCACTTGAAGTTTTTTTCTGAGACAGGATCTCACTGTGTAGCCATGGCTGGCTTGGAACACATTATTTAGACCAAGATAGCCTCAAAGTCACAGAGATCCACTTGCCCCTGCCTTCCAAGTGCTGGGACTTGCCTCCAGAATTCTGGAATTAAAAGTATGCACTGCCATGCCTAGGCTCCACGTGATAAAGTGTTTTTACATTTTTGATGATCATATCCCAATTCCCCACCCTTCTGTTGCCCTTGAGAAAGAAAGTTCCAACTTGGGAAGTCTAGACCCTGTAGAGGCTGTGGATTGGTTCTCATCAGCTGGGAAAACAGATTACCACATGTCTGTGGGCCAATAGAGAAAACTCTTTTCATTGAATCAAAAAACAAACAAACAAACAAAAACTCTTATGAAATCCATTGGCGAACTAAAGATGGAATGAGGGAACTGCATCTGGGCTGGTTAGATACCCACGCAATGCTAAATCACAGAACATCTGGAAGAAGTCTTATCTTCCATTAGTTGAAAAGCCAAGAAGCCAAGATCTTCAAGCTAGACCTTTGGCTGTATTTATTTGGTAAGGAGAACTTCCTCCATTGTTAGGTTTTTAATCTTATTGCTTGTACTGATTTCAGAAAAACTAACTTATGAAAAAGGATCATTCTGCTACAGAGCCCCGTCAGTAATGCTTTGGTATAAGAAAGAAAAAAAAGAAAGAAAGAAAGAAAGAAGAAAGAGAAAGAAAGAAAGAAAGAAAGAAAGAAAGAAAAAGAAAGAAAGAAAGAGAAGAAGCTAATGCAACACTTTATATTTCTATAGGGCAGAAAGTGAAGATTCCATGAGGAGGGAAAGGGATGTCTGGGATCTGAGTTGGGCAGACTGGTGACTGTGGGCTCAGCAGACTTTTTTTTTTTCCTATAACATACTACATATGTAGGATTTTAGGTGTTGGCCACATGCTCTCTATGACAACCATGTAACTGCCATTTTAACTCAAAAGGAGCACAGACAAAATACCAGGAAAGGAGCATGGCCGCATTCCAATAAAACGTTATATTTACACTGGTGGATGTGGTCCATAGGCCACAGTTTGCCATCCTTGAATACAGATGAGTATGTGTGGATGGATTCTCCACTTAACACACAGGAAGCCTTAAGAAGCTATGATTTAACCTTGAAATTCTACTGACCTTCAATGCTACTGTGCTCAATAGCCCCTATATTCACATTACTGTATACTCCCATGAGATGTATGAGAAGAGTATTTCATTATTCATGTTTTGTAAATAGGAAAAAGAGCAAGTTGAAATAACTTTAGGGAGGCATGTTACTGCTTGTGTCAGGACCTAGAGAAACCTATCCCCCACTATGTGAAAGGTCACAGCTCTTGGGGCTTTGAAAAATCCTCTGTTATTAGTTTGTTTCAGATAAGTCCACATACTGGAATATGCCTTTAGCCGCCCTCCCTAACACCTTTAATTTTCTTGCCAGTATAGGAGAAAACTGAACTCACTGCAGACCAGCAGACCCTCCTGGATTATATTATGGATTCATACAGTAAACAGAGAATGCCTCAGGAAATCACAAATAAAATCGTATGTGCTCTATCTGAAAATACACTTGTTTAAAGTTAGCATTTTTGTGACCTTTTCCTCCCTTTTAAGGTGGGATTTATATGTAAATGTGTTATTCAAAGTGATTGTTTTCTGAGACTTTCAAGTTATATGTCCAAACTTTTATCAGCATTAAGCAATTGAAAAAGAAGTCTCAGATCTATCTTGTAAATTGTAATGGTTTTCCAAATATGACCCATGTCTTTAAATTGCATTACTCAAGTCTAATTTTTGTCCTTTAATAATTTTATATTGGGTTATTTTTTCCTGTCTACTTATTAATCATTTACTTTTTCTTAAAATTTAGTTAAAAGAAGAATTTAGTGCAGAAGAAAATTTTCTCATATTAACAGAAATGGCTACCAGTCACGTACAGATTCTCGTAGAATTCACAAAAAAGCTTCCAGGTATTTTTTAAAAAATATAATAAAAATTAATGTTCTTGAAATGTGTAAAATGTACCATTATAATATTAATCACTCTGTGTACAATATTTTATTTCAGTTCTTAAGGCATTCTTATGTGATCAGATCTATCACCAGGATTTCTTTTGCTAGGTGTTTTTCCATTAGCAAGTACTCTACTACATTATAGAGTTTTTCTGTGACATTGAAGAGATTCAAGTCACTTTAACCTTTCTAATTACTACAGACATGAAAGTTAGAGGCAGAAAACATACTCAGAATCATCTATAATAATTTGTCCTAACTTCAGTTCCTAGAATGCTTGCCTAATAGTCATGAAGTTCTGTGTTTGATCCATAGCACTGTGTAAACTGGACCTGACGATATGTGCTTATAAATTCTGCCACTTAGAAAGCAGAGGAAGGAGAAACCGAAGTTTATGGTCGTCTTTGGGTGCATATTAACCTTTGAGACCAGCCCGGTATACATTAAATACTGTTTTTAAAAAAAAAAAATCTTCCAAATTCATAGGTCAGGATTGAGACTCTGTAAAGTTGTCATTTATCTGTTATTCAATAAGCAATGATTGATGTCATTCAAGTACATGGCTGTTCTCTTCAAGAAGGGTAGTTAAAGGGTATTCACACACAACACACACACACACACACACACACACACACACACACACACACACACGCAGAGCCCAAAGGCACGGACCTGATGTTGAATCTCCAATACCCACGTAGGCAGCCATGAATGGTGTTATGCTCCTGCAATGCCAGCACTGGAGAGGCAAAGACAGAAGCATCCCCAGGACTTGCTGACCAGCCAGGCTAGCTGAATCAGTGAGGCCCAGAGTCAGTGAGCTGTTCGAGGAAGCTACTCAGTGTTGACCTCTGACCTTCACAAAGCCACACCCACATGCACAGATGCACACACAATTAAAAATGTACACAGGAACATATATGCCACCCTACACACACACACACACACACACACACACACACACACACCACACACGATGGGAAACAAAATTCAATGTGGCTATAGAATAATGTCTTGAGCATGCTCTTTGATTAGGTAGTAAGGCAAACTGGCACTAGATAATAAGGACCTAAGGAACGTAACCATTGCCTCCTGGGTGGTAAAGAGGTTTTAGGAAGTAATGATATTTTTGTTACAGATAGATGTCCTTATCAGGTTTATGCGGTGGGCTTGAATGGGAAAAGACAGGAAGCAGGGGAGGCTGTTTCTATGCTACTCTTCAAGTCTAGGGAAGAAGGCTCAAAATAAGGTACTAAGAGTAGAAGAGAAAAGAGGAAGAGTGGATGATAGATTTGAAAATCCATGCAGGTTGATGAATGGTGGTGTGTAAAGGGCTGGGTCCTGATGTGCTAAGCCCATGAACTTCTCCACTAAAGAAACAGAAGTGCCAAGCGTGCATTTCCCAGTGTGCATTATCAGTGTAACTGTGTCATCTGAGCTATCGAAGAAATGATTTAGATTGTTTCAGTGAAAAAAAAATTAACAAAGTTAGCCTGGGCTACCTAATAAAATTTGTCTCAAAAGAATTTGAAAATATTAGTGCATTTACAATTTCATAGTGCCGAGTATAATAAATACCTTCAGTAGCAGCATAGCGCTTATTGAATTTCAGACAATAGCTTCTGACGTAGGTTTTAATTAGACCTGTTCATTTGCCTTCCTTTTACCAGCATTATGCTATTCTTTATTAAATGTGTCACAGATAGACATTAGCCTAATAAAACTCATAGGATGCGGAAAGTTCTCGCTGTCATTGAAACTTTTAATATTCTCTTGCTTCTCTACTAACAATGAAAAGAAGCTTAATTTGTTATATGCTAATTAAGGTGACACCAATCTAGATTAAAAACCAAGATCACCCAAAAATAAAAACCGTGGGGAGAAGAAATGCGAAAGGTAGAGGGGGATGAGATTTTTAAAATTATGTGAAGATTTTTTTTCAGTTCAAATGGTCAGTTTGTTTTGATCTGCAAAATAATGAGTGACCAGATGCAAATGGAAATATCTCAACTTCTCCTCATTCCCAGTCCCTGGTTCCAAAAGGAGGGTAGAATACATGTGTGTTTAATGCATAACAGGGAGGGGGAATAAAATCTTAAAACACAGAAAGAAACAACAGACAAAAGGATCTGTCAATCATTTTCCCCTAACTGCAGCTACAGAGGTAACATTACAAATATCAGCAATGGTAGTATATCTCCAATATTGAAAGGGACTGTGGGAAATTCTGCTATCCATTTAGTACATCCTTTCTCAGTCACTGTCCAGAGTGCTGGAGATCCAGTAAGGCGAAGGCACGGTCTTGCCAGCAGTGACTTTTCTGTCAGACAGGGCCTTATGGAGGTTGGACTGACCTCAAACAAGTGGTATCGTTAGAAGAAGACTTGGAACTTCTAGTCTCTGTGCTTTTCCCTAACAAGTATTGAGATTATAACAAGCACCAGAATATCCAATTTCATATGGTGCCGGGAAGGGATTGGAACCCAGGACTTCTAGCAAGTTTAGACAGTCACCGTACCAACTGAGCTAAGTGTCCAACCCTGAGAGCGACTGTTAATCCTTAGCGTTACTCTCTTTGAATGGCCCTTGTTCTTTAACACTTTCCTAATCCATTAGACACTGATGACCTCCCTGCTGTGTGTGTGTGTGTGTGTGTGTGTGTGTGTGTGCAAAAAATTGTGGATTTTTTTTTTTTATCATTCATTTATTTTTTCATTCTGCTGCCCAACAAGCAACACCAGGCACCTATCATGTGCCAGGCATTGAGGGTACAAAAGTGATAAAAAGCATATATTCCTACCTAGGTAGCGGCTAACACATAAGCATGAGTCCATTGTGTGGTGACAGGTAGTGGTACATTCTGTGGGCAGACATGAAGCAGGTGAGATCTAATGAGAATGAGAGCTTGGAGCTTTATGAGGGATAAGCTTGCAGTAGATAACTGATGCCTGTTGGGTGTGTGTGGGAGGGTGGGGGTACAGGGATACCAGGGAAGAGCATCCATCTCTGGGACATCAGTGCACTTCCAGATCTCAGGAGAGCCGTGGCCTCAGCGTATCAGGAGGAGAGAGGCAGGGTGGGGGATGGGCAGGACATCAGAGCCATTGCTGGAGGTTGTGCTCTAAAAGCCTGGATGAAGAATTCCTGCCTTCCAGATGACGTTTCTCTTCCTCGAAACGAATAGTTCTTCCTCAGTTTTGTCTATTTCCCCCACTGCATGGTGCAGACTTTAGCCCAGAAATCATATCTCGAGATGACACTAATCATCTTGGGGGATATATTACTCATTCTCTACATTCTGACTAAGCCTCACGGGTCAGCCAGATATTCTCGCTCTGGGGGCTTTTATTTTCTGAGTTGACCCTGCAGGCCAGATGTGCCCAGAATAATGGCTCAAAGAGAATCTGCCTACATCCGGTTTCTGAGGGATGCTTTATCTGAGTCAGCTGATATCTACAGTTATGCATGAGCTTGCTGTGCATGTGGCATCTCTCTTTTCACTGCGTTTCTTCAGTAAGCCTGACTCAGTGCAGACAAAAGTCAAGCTTCTCATTAGGGGTCCAACAGGAATCCAGTTGACTCCCCTTGAAGACCTACTGTGAAACAACTACAGTTGATGGGAAGGCTTTATCAGTGTGGACAGTCCAGTGGTGAAATCTTATAGTATGCATGCAATAGAATCCTATATAAACAGTGTGAAATATTGTTGGGCAAACATGACTCCTTGACCTGTTTGATTATCATCATAGGGTTTCAGACATTGGACCACGAAGATCAGATTGCTTTGCTCAAAGGGTCCGCAGTTGAGGCGATGTTCCTTCGTTCAGCAGAGATTTTCAATAAGAAACTTCCCGCCGGACATGCAGACTTGTTGGAAGAAAGAATTAGAAAGAGTGGTAAGTGACATAGTTAAAGAGTTCGTTAATCTAAGTAAAAATTGGCATTCAAACCCTGAAGATGGTCCCTAATCTACCAGGCAACATCACAGGACCATGCGCCTAGCAGGAAGAACGGCTGTAAAAGATACATGTTAAATAGGTGGAACTTTTGGAATCTTAATTCAAAAATCCTCGTAATAACAGCAAAATATTCTTCTCTGAACTAAGAACCTTTGAAATGTTAAAATTTTCATCTGATTAAAAGCGGTACAATGGAACTGGGTCTATCCAGTTCAGAAAAAAAGATTCATTTACTCCTAACCTATAGATATGAAAGACTAGTATCAAGCTATTATCCATCCTATTCAAAATAAAATAAACAATTATAATCAGTACTCATATATCATGTTCCAGATTTCAGATATTGTTCTGAATAATTTACATATGGTTTAGTCAAAGACTGACATCATCCTATGAGATGAGTTCTATTATCACCCATACTTTAAAGAGAGGAAGCCAATACATAACAGCTCAGGTCTCCAGAGACAAACAGAAGTCTGATCTCAGAAGCCATATGTCTTTTTAATTTTATTTACTTTGCAGTTATTGGAACTGAATGGAGTATTTCATGTAATGGGCATTTGGCCTTCTATTGAGCTAAAGTCCCTATCCCCAGGTAGAAGCCGTACATTTAAATCAATATACTACACCACCCCTTAAGAGACAAAGTGAAATCATACTACACATAATTCAGTTTAATTTATAGAGTGATACTCTGGTAGAAAATGTCAAAGACACTAGGATGAATTTCCATAAATTCTGTGCATTTTTCCTGTGGAAATCCTTAAAATAAAGTGTTTTAATTTTACTATGAAATTATGGATGGGTTGGCAAATGGAGGTAAAAGACAAGAGAGACACCTAAAGATCTTATTCTGTGACTGACAGGAACTTCTAAAACCAGTATTCTAGAACAGCAACCAGAAGGATTTATGTATTTGTATTATACACACACATATATACATACATACATACATAACATACATACATACATACTACATTCAAGGTTATCTTTTAAACTACCTTGTAGTCATAATGTTTTCTTAGTTAAAAATTGACAGCTATTTTCAGGACCCTTGTTTACATTTCCCAAAATCCTAAAGTATATTTTCCACCATTAGGAGAGTTTAACAGTGCATACTTGTAAAAGGTACACTCTCCTCATGGAGCCAAGGATTTATTAGTTTAATGAGAATTTAGAGGGAAGTGCTATGGTGAAGAGATTAATCAAACAGAACACCTCTGTAAAATTTAAGGTCTTGTAAAGAGAGAGAAAGGTATACAAATAAGAGAAGTTCAATATGATGGAGGAGCAGAGCTAGCTGAGAGGTGACCTCTAGTTGGGAAACACCTGGTCTAGAAAGGTTATGTTAGCATTTGAACTGGACCCTGAACAGTAGTTTATCTGGATGTTTGGGGTGCACTTGTAGGATGGAAGGGCCAGTGTGGGTGAAGGATAAAGACCAGACATCGTGGGTGAGTGAGATTGAGGCTATTAGATTTAGACTTACAAGAAAGTGAATAGAGAGGAGGAAAGTAAGACTAGATGGTGAAGAGCCTTGAATTTTGTTATTTTCTAAGTAATAGTGAGATATTAAAGGTTTTTGAACAGAAGAGGACAAGTATGAAAACATGTTTGTCAAGTCTCCTTAGGATAAACCAGGATGGTAGACTCCTACAAGGAGATAAGGGATTTTCAAGGGTGTGATCCTTGTCTCTGGGGAAAGGGGTGGATGGTTGAAGGATCTAAGGCTGTTATCTCAGACTTTCACTTTTTGGAAGGCATTGTGTTGTCAAGAAATATGGATTACAGTCTACATTTTTAAATTATTGATTCTGGCCTGGAACAGGTAGGAAATAAAAATCTATCAGATAAATGTCAGGTGGAGATTTTAATTTTGCATGGATTGGGACCTTGTTTTAAGTGTTTCTCTCTCTCTCTCTCTCTCTCTCTCTCTCTCTCTCTCTCTCTCTCTCTCTGTGTGTGTGTGTGTGTGTGTGTGTGTGTGTGTGTAAGGGGTCCTAGCACATGCTTCTTGGGGTAGATGTTTTATTGCTTAAGAAACATCTGAGAATTACTGAGAGGAAGAATGGACAAATGGGTGGAGTTTGCCTTCAGCTGTCTTATCTGCCACTTGCTTCCTGAGGTCCAAGAATCAGCCTTGGCTTGGGAGAGGGTCTTGAGAAAGGGGTGAATGGGAACAGTGAAAGATGTGACTCATAGTCAATTATGGGTGCAAGCTGACAGCTTTGACTTCTGCTTGAGATAGCTTTCCAGATAGCTCTTGGATTTTTTCATAAAATTCTATAAGCTGTTGTTTAGTCTCTGGATAGTTCTTCTTGTAGCCAGGCCCGCTTTATTGCAATCATCACTCATTTAACCAAGTTCCTTTGATATCCAGAATCCGCTTTGCCTTCCAATGCTGGATTAAAAATGACGCAAGCCCGATTATTTTTCAATAACAAATGGTTCTAAAGACTTGTGGGTTTGTCATCTGGATAGTCTTTCTGTGAGAAAGTCATTCTTTTTTACAATCATTCAATCAATTTGGACATGTCCTCTTGTTGAATTAGCCCAGAATCTGCATTTTGTGATAATTATAAATCAATAAGGTCATTAGTTTTTGCAATTTGCTGGTTCCTGACTGCTTGAAACAACCTTCTCGAGATCTGCCTGCCTTGTAATAATCAATAACTCATGGTTCTCCCTGAGATCATACTCCATGCCTGGACCTATAATCATGTGTCCCAGGCTGGCCTTGAACTCGAAATCTGCCTGCCTTTGTAATATAAACCAATAAGCTTGTTAAGTGGGGTTTCCTGTCCTAGAATGACATTCTCTCACTTCTGAGTGTCCTTTTATTACTTGAACATGAGCCTTGTTTTCTTTAAGATTCCTTTCCTTTATTTACTCATTAGTGAGAGCCTCTGTTATTTTTTGTTGTTTGGTTGTTGGTTTGGTTTTGTTTTGGTCTGTGAAGCCCCTTACACAATTATATGCATCCTTATATTTTGCATAGTTGAGAATTTCTTGAACTCATGTTTTCAGAGTTCTTTCCCACAGCCTTAAGGGTTGTCCTGAAGGTCACAGCATTTGCTAAGGAACATCAGACATGTTCTTGCTTCCCAGACTCATGCTGTTTCTGATTATTATGCAGTCATTAACCTTGGTAGGGAGTACATTCTCCAAAGGAGGAACATGAAGCAAAATATGTACATTATTATGCAAACAAGCCTGACAAGCACAGCAACAGTCAGCACTCATGGAGGCCCACATCCTACTGGCCCTGCTCGAGGGGTAAAAATAATGTCACATCGTCCCTTCCACAGTCATGCCAGACCTGGCGCTGAAGAGTCTTCCCAAGTATCAGAATTCCTAGTTTGTCCCTCCCTGAAATCTAAGCACCAGAAAGTCATTTTTGTTTATTTGTTTTTTGTTTTTTAAAAATTCATTTATTTATTTCATATGAGTACACTGTTATTCTCTTCAGACACACCAGAAGAGGGCATTGGATCCCATTACAGATGGTTGTGAACCACCATGTGGTTACTGGGAATTGAACTCAGGACCTCTAGAAGAGCAGTTAGTATTCCTAACCGCTGAGCCATCTCTCCAGCCCCAGAAAGTCATTTTTTCCCAGTCCTTCTGGAAGTTGTTTGTCTCAAGGATCAGGCATCTATTTGGGATCTGTGCATAAGCTGAGTGCACAGGCAGTGTTGGCACAGGAACTCTGCTGTGGCTCCCTCTCCTTTCAAGTTGAGTTGTTTAAAGTTCATTCAGATGCCACATAGCAAGCATATAGCAGGGAGCTTTCTGCCACAGAAATTAAATGTTTTGATGAGTAGAGACCTGAAGGGGAATTAATTACACAGATATTCTAGTCTCTGTCTATCTGTCTGTCTGTCTGTCTCTGTCTCTGTCTCTATCTCTTTCCTCCATCACTGATTTCTAAGAGGAACTTTCTCCATGTTATAAAAGTAAGTTTTGCATGATCTATTACAGGGCTTTATTCTAGCTGGATAAGCCTTGGGTGTTGGTAAAAGCAAATGACAGGATGAAATTATATATGCAAAAGATTAATCTATGAGAATCTTTGAAAAATAAAAGGGGAGGAAGCAGGTCTGGTGAGAGAGAGCAAGCCTTCCTGCTACCTCATTGATCTCTCGCCTGTGGGAGGGGAGAGGAAGGCTCGACTGGGAAGAGACTCAGAGCAGAGAGCTGAGGAGGTCTAAACTAGGGTAAGGAGAGGGATGAGGTCAGAGATGCCCACTCAACAGGTCCACAGGAACACTGGCTGTGATCAGGTTGCTAAGATTCACAGGGGAGCAGCTCTCAGACTGTCATGGACCTACAATGCACTCTTGTAAAGAAAGATCTGAGTGGGTGCATCTTCATGGTCCACAACTTGCATCATACATACACACATACACAGAGAACAGACACACAGACACACACAGCAACACACACAACCACACACACACACACACCCACACACATTATATCACAGACAGCATGTCCTATGCCTAGGATTTTGATGAGCCATGATGGAAGACAACCATCTTACCTTTCTGCCCACTCGCTTCAACTCTAACCCCAGAGACTCCTTCTTTTAAAGAGCTTTCATCCACCAAGTTGTCATCCCCAATCTTTCATCCACTGGCTTGAGCTACTTCTTTCCTCTCTGTGTATGTATGTCTGTGTGTGAGTGGCGACATGTGTCGTGGCAGACCTGTGTTGTTCAGAGGACAGTCTCCAGTGTTGGTTCTCACCTTTGAGCTATTTGAGACAATCTCTTTTATGCAATGCTGCACCAGGCTGGCCACCCTGCAAACTTCCAGCAGCTCTCCTGCCTCGGACTCCTGCCCCCCAGTAAGTGTGTGGGGAGATTAAAGTAGCTTGTGCTACTGTGTGTGGTGGGTTTAGGGTTCCAAACTCAAGTGGTTAGGTTTGCATAGCAAGCACTCTACCCACCGTGTCATCTACTAACCTAACACTACTGTGTTATGTTTTAGCCCAACCTCATCTCTTTCAGTACTTAGTTTCAGGTGTCTGATCCATCACTACGATCCTTTCTTGGATCATTTGCTGGACACACTCAACTCCTTGCTTTTTCTGGGAAAGTGGTTTTGAGGCAGGTTTTCATATAGCCCAGGCTTCCTTGAATTCTCTGCACAGCAGATGATGGTCTTGAACTATTATCCCGCCTCTACTTCTGAGTGTTAGGATTTCAAGCTATGAGACATCGTGCTTGCTTATTACTGAGTTGGACCTTTGGGTGTGCTAAACTATATCGAGCTACAAGCGTTTGCTTTTTGCCTCTCCTGGGAAAATCACTTAGCTGACTGAGTACAACTCATTGCTTGCTTTAACCCGAGGACTAAGACAGCATGCTTGGCTCACCTGTGGTGCAGACCACACATTCCAAGTGCAGCTGAGAACTCTCGATTCTCCACTCTCCCTAGCTATTCATTTTCTTATGTGAAACCATCATCCTGTGCTTCTTCCTTCTCAGAATTCCAGCACTCCTTTCTTTCTTCTTAACTAACAACTTTGTTGGAAAAGGTGGATTTTATAAACATACAATGTGCCGGGCGGTGTGGCGCACAGCCTTTAATCCCAGCACTTGGGAGGCAGAGGCAGGGGATTTCTGTTATTCGAGGCAGCCTGGTCTACAGAGTGAGTTCCAGGACAGCAGGCTACACAGAACTGTCCTCGAAAAACCAAAAAAAAAAAATAAACTTACAATGTACTCAACGAAAAGTGCTGATTTCACATCATAGCACCATGGTCTTCAACCTCAAGGTGATTTGCTCCCTCTTTTGGATGCTGGCAGCATCTGGAGATATTTCTGATATTTCATTGCAGGGAGGGGACACTACTAGCATCTGGTGGGCAGAAGCTAGATGTCCCCTACATCATTAGCAAATAATTTACATAGTTCAAGATTTCCATCATGCCAAGATTTAGAAACTCTGCTGTAGGCAGATGCTGAGCACCTGGGCCGTTTAATATTGTCATCTGTGTGACATCTCCTGCAGCAAATGTTGTGGAAATGCAGTGTGATGTAGCATCATATAGAGGTCTTTCTATGCAGGTCTTCAGTTGTCTCTAAACAGATATATGTTGAATACTGTGGTTGCCCTTGCACATGAAACTATACAGTTGTCAAAGGTGTGGCCCTTGTCTTTTGGGAGCTGCAGACTAGTGGAACTGTACAGTTGTTGAGGGTGTGAACGGTACACTGGCTGGCCTTTGTCCTTCAGAAACTGCAGACTGGTGGAGAAGGTAGAAAAGCATAAGTAAGGAGCACTGTGCAAACTGGAGCACGGAGGAATGCTCACATCCCTGTGCAAGCATATTTGCTAGGCACTGGACAGGTGAACCCTGAAGGATGACTAGGGATGCTTCCAGCACGAAAGTCTAAGGCCACCATAATGTAGGCACAGAAAACGTAAGGATGTGGCAAAACAAGACGACATCCATGTCCCACACTTGCAAGTGCCCTGATGATTAGAAAGGATTATTTATGGAGCTGAAAATGTACTAGACTGCTAAGGACACTGAATGCAAGAAAAGTAGTTTAATTCCAGTACAGTAGGGAACCTTAATGATATTCTGAACAGACAGGTCATAAAGAGGACCCTTCTGTCTGTAGCAGAAATGCAGAGCTGAAGGGGCTGCGGAGGGAGCAAAGAGACTTTTACAGACACAGTGGAATATCCAAGTGAGACGCTCTTTCAGGCTAAATATATGTCAGAATCAAACAACAAAACAAAAAACCCTTTACTTATAATGTAAGTTTCAGGACTGTGATTGTTCAAGTTTCATGAAAGTTCAGTGATAAAGTTTTCCAGAATACAATCTACATCAATAAATATGCATGTTTCTTGTTTATAATAAGAAACTGTCTGCAAATACCAGCCCCATATTGTGACAATGGAAACCACCTGAACTCGCACGCTGCTTCCTATTTTATTATCCATAATGGTGTCTCTTCCATTTATTAATATTCATGAGCTCCTTGCTCCCGGTGGATTCTCAGAACATTGTCTTGTCCACATGTCACATCAGAACCTGTTCTTGCAAGATGACCTTTAAGAGTAACTTTTTATTCCCATGCTAACGAGTATTTCTTATTTCTATTATATATTATTTCTGGAATAGCACAGCCTTTCAAAGTTGCCCGATTGTTGCCTGCGGAAGTCTTTAAAGAATACAATGTAAAAATTAGTTTTTTTGTTTTGCAAAGTTTATACTCTTTTTCCTTTCTATCATTATGCTTAAATTATATACACAAAGATACCATCTCCTGAGGTTTTTGTTACTTAAAGGGAGCTACTGTGTTTATTTATATTCATGGAAGTTAGAGACCTTGTATCTGATATAGTCTGTGGTGGAGTTGTTTCTATACATTTAGATTGCATCAATGGTTTTAATCCTAATGTAGTATTGTAATGCAAACTAAGCTTCTAAGCTGAAAGTTTTAATAAAAATAATAATCATCTAATACTGATTATAAAAATGATAGGACTGAGGTGGGCTTGGTAACTCTAATGAGTGTACATTTCAACAGTAAGGCACTGGGCAATGACCTCATAAAATGAAACAAATTGTCTTCTTGGTTTCAAATTTAAGTAAATCCTATAATTTACAGGATTTTCGGGGTTGTCTTTTTTTTTTTATTCCCATAATACACGTAAGTTAAATATCCAACTTAAAAGTATTTGTCAGAATGATAGTATGTCCCAAGATTTCGAATATATTTTTCTTGTATCATCTTGTAAGTAGTCTCAGTGGCATCTATAGGTGGGAGTGACATTCCTGTGTGTCTAGGACACAGCTAATCAGCAGACACCTAGACATGAGTGCAGGTGTTCTGGAAGTGCTCTTTCTATATATCGCTCCTGTTATTTACCAAGGTCTAACATCTACCAGCTTTTGGCCAGTCAGAATAAAACCCAGTAAAACACATTACTGCCCTCCATTAAGGAAACAAAATATGAGCGGCAGACAGCAATGTCAAGTTGCCTCGCTGTGAATGGTTGCAGACAACAAGGTCAGAGAAACAAGATACTCATGGTAGGATGATGAAGTGGTAGCTAGCCATAGTGCCCTACTGGAGGATGCTGTATGTGGTAAAAACATACGAGGCTCCTGTCTTTTGGAACATGCACAAGATGAATACGTTATAACTACATTTTGCAGAGAAGCAGTAAATCAACTCTGAGTTCAAGTAGTGTCTTTCAAAGGCTTGAAAATGCAGAGCTCTAAGTGTTTGTAAGAAAGAAAGGCAAATGCTTACTTAAGTCAGCTTACATTCTTACTACCTCTAATTTTACTTTTCAAGGTAGTCACATGTAAATTTTGGCATGGACAATTTGAGGCTGACTTCTAGAAAGAGATTTTCTTCATATGAAGACGTATCAAAATATTTTATGAGTCAATATTTTTAGTGTTGCTGGGCAGACACATTGTTCATCTCTAAGACCTTGTGTCACTCAGTCTTGGACATTATGCATTTACTCATGTATCTGCTTCTTCCCTTGATCAGTTAACCGCTTGAGAGCTTGACATCTGGCACTACTGTGATGCCCAGTGCCTACTGGGTAAACTAATCTGGATGGAAATCATTGAATTCCATTGGAAACCTGGCTGTCCAAACCCGTGAGAGTCCTAACCAGCAGTTAAGACAAATTTGACCAAATAAGTCTTGCTATTAGGACTAGTGCAAAGCTTATTATTTATTAGTATTTTAAATTAACCGTTTTTCAAATTGTTAGCCTGATTGGAGCTTTAAAAAATTAAAGCCAGTCGTTGAGGTGGCCGGCTTGGTAAGGGTTAAGCAGTTGAAACATGTCTGATTATGGTAGGAATGGCTTCAAAGTCTTTTCACAAACATATTCATTATTATCCTAAGTGCAAATTATGCTTGTGGTTGCACATACCACAGTGCCTGTGTAGAGGTCCAAGAAAATTTTGTGGGGCTTGGTTCTCTCCTTCCACCTTTATGCAGGTCCCAGGAATCGAACTCAGGTTGTCTGGTTTGTGCGGCAAGCCACTTTACCTGTTGGATCATCCTGTTGGCCCTTCCACTGCCTTAATGACATCACTTACCTTTGTTGCATTTTTATAGCTATGCTGCCTTTGTCACAAGGAATACCAGGAAAACATAACATTGTCTAATTTCACAAAAATCTGTGAATTTCTGTGTCTCCATCAGGCAGCTATTTATTAGAGATACATTTCAGAGATTGATAGGAACATCCATGGAGCAGCCTTCCCAGTCAAGGCTGTGTGGAGGTGCAGTCACTATTTCTTCCCTCATGCATTTGTGTATAGTTTTCATGCCGAGGTGAGCAGAGCCATGAGTTGGAGAGGTGTGCTGGAATTGAATAGGGAGAAGAAATTCTGATTCTATGGCATCGGGATAGGGAGAGTGTCACAGAAAAGCAACATTTGAACATGGGTGAAGTGTCTCATATTAACAGGGGTCTTGCACTATATTTTGGGGTGTGGGGAAGGAATTCTGAAGACAAACTGTATATGTCATTTCTTAGAGACACTATCAGTTAGAAGATCTCCAATGAAGTAATAGAAAATTGAGCTGAATGTAGCCCTGGAAGTGTAGAAAATGAGGAGCAAGGGCTGTGGAGACAGCTGTCAGCAAAGTGGCTGCCATGAAAATATAAATATCTGAGTTGAACGTCTATGTGAAAAGCTGGGTGCATACGCCTGGGACCCCGGTGCTGGGGGGGCAGAGACAAGGTCTCTGGAGCCTGATAGCCAGCTCATCTTGCCAAACCAGTGAGCTGCAGGTTCAGTGATACAAGAAGGTAACCAGTGTCGACCTCTGACCTACACATACACAGGTGTGCAAACACACACACACTTTTTTTCCAAGTAAGTAAATAAGGACTTGGGGATGTAGCTTAATGATAGAATGCTTGTCAGACATGTACCAAAACCCTGGGGTTGATCCCTAGTAATGGTTTTCTAAAGTAGGAGAACTGTTAGCTCAAATGAAAACCCAGAAGAGACAGCAGCAGAAACAGTTAACTTGAGGGCTCAGCCCACGGGGGAGAAACACAGTAGCTGTCTGATTGGTCTTCTCTCCTTGTGTATTGGCTTTACCCTCAGCAAGCTCTTCTAGCTAATAGCCAGAGCCTGTAAGCATCACCTCTAAGCAAGACGTTGGTCATGGCTGAAAGTGGGGAGACCAAAAAAATCTCTACCGGGAGTTTCAGCAGAACCCCCTTTAATTTGGGGGGCCGGAATTATGCAGAATTTCCAGATGCTGCCTCTGTTATGGAAACGAGAGCAGCAGTGATTGGACATTGGGCTGGAGCAAACTAAACTTTAGGATCTCAGAGGAGTTGTCATTCATTCACAAGGAACACACCAGGATATGGAGAACTTAGTCTGAAAAGGATGTTGAAGGCGTTCATAGGCTTGGATGCCATGTTCAGGTAGACATCTAACCTCTATGTTATTGGGATGGTGTCATTTCTAGGAATAATTCAAATTACACAGTTTGAACAAATAGCATCGCTTTAAATAAGATGCCCTGTCTATCTTGAGGTCACCAACAATAAATCATACAGAGGCATCAAGAGTCCTGGGAAATGTGGCTTCCATGGTACACATTCTTGCATAAATTATATATTCCCCCACACAAAGAAACTGCCTGCCTTTATTTCTGATTAACACTAGGAAGCTCATCAGGAAAGAAATGGTTCATTTTTTTTAAAAAGCACAGTGGTAGAGCACTCATCTAGCAGCCCTGAAGACCCAGATTTGATCCCCAGAACAAAGAGAAAGAAAGCATAGTGATGTTCTGCTTTGGGTCATTCTTTCAGACAGCGTTTCTGATCCATGAAAAACCAATTTGTCAATCACTGAGCCCCTTCCCTCTCCCCCTTAAAGGGAAAACAAGAAACAGAGGTGCAGAAGTAAGCTGATTTTCTTTTTCTGACTCAAAACTTTTTCAGACAGCCTCTGTGGGTGAGTTAGAAAATAGCGCCCTCTTGTGGCCAATGTTGAGACAACTGGTGCTAAGAGTGAAAACCCTAAACCAATTCAAACAAGTTAAAGAGAGAGAAGATGGAAAGGGCTGCCCCCTTCTGGATGATGTTATTACGCTTTTATACTGGAAACTGCTGGCTTTTTAAACATTCTTGGTGTTAATGTTACTGTTCTTAGTAACGGTGCTGACTCTGAATCCAAGAGAAGACTTACCCTTGATCTGATTTGTAGGATCTGATTTGAAAACTCACATGTTACTTATTTTCCACATTTTTCTATATCCCCGGCTTCTACATGTACAAAATAAAACAATCGTAGTAAGCATTTTAACTTATTTTCTCCCAGACTTCATCAACTATAATTAACTGGTGGAGGCAGCTTCACTGGAGGCTGAAGATTTAAAGCCATGAGCCAGCCAGACAATTTGGCAATCAAAGATGAACTCTAAATACAGAACATCTTCAGATTCCGTTGATTTGGATAGTATCTCTAAATCCCATGGTATTTAAAGTTATGGCCCAGGGTCAGTGAGATGGCTCAGCAGGAGAAGGTGCTTGCTGAAAAATCTCATCATCTGAGTTCGATCCCAGGGACAAACAAGGTGGAGAGAATAGCCCACTCCTAGACATGATGCTGTGATCTCCACATGTGTGTGGCATGTGTATGTATACACATACATAAACAAACAATTGCAGTATTTTTATGACTTCATAACTAAGGGTTTGTTCTACTCTACACTCAAGCCCCTTGGTTTGCCCGCTGGTTACACACTCCGAGGAAACAAGTTATGTATGCTTCGTGAGACATTCACTCACAGATCAGTACTCTCGAAAGCCACTTCCTGGGATGAGTCGGTCATTCATAAATAAGTCAGTGATTCAAAATAATAAAAACGAAATTGCTCATTCACACGGTTGAGTCCTTCACAATGACCGAAAGTATGTGTGGTCACCGGCAAACAGAACGGGTAATTCTCTAACAAATGCATCCAGATATGACATGCCTCTCTGTACATTTCGTTATCCAGTCTTTAGCCTGTTTGATGATGTATGCAGATGCTGACACAGGAGATACAGCTATGGGAAATAGAAAGTATATTCATGTGCACACATGTTGGTAAAAACATGAATATACTTTGGCTAGAAACAGATTGTTTGGTAACCATATCAAGTAATTTAAACGAGTCAGGAGGCTTGCACGTTTAATCCCAGCTCTCAAAAGGCAGAGGCAGGAGGATTGCTGTGAGTTTGAGGCCAGCCTGATCTACAGAGCAAATTCTAGAACAGCCAAGGCTACTCAGAGAGACCCTGTCTCGAACCCCTCCCCCCTCCAAATTTAAAATGTATTTTGAAGAAATTTCAATAAAAATGAATTGTTCCACATAAGTCTGTTAGACAAGTTAATAACTTTCAAGAATTTACTGAGGTTCTCTTTAAAAACAGAATAAAGTAAGGTTCTGGCCCAACCGTGCATTTTAGGTGATCTTTCCAGATGGGTGCAGACCCTGAATATGGAAGAGGCATGAAGACTGCCTTTCTTGACTTTAGACAACGTCTTGCTATGTGCCTTGAACTGCTAATAGACTTCAACATCCCCCTACCTCAGTCTCTCCGGTGCTGGGATTAGAGACATATACCTCCATTCACAGCTAAGGCTGATAACATTTTAAAGGTAAAAAAAGAACATCTTTAGGGGAAAAAAAAGAAAGAAGAAAGGAAAGAGAAAGAAAGAAAGAAAGAAAGAAAGAAAGAAGAGAAGAAAGAAAGAAAGAAAATGAAAAAAAAGGTTACAAATCTTTGTTTTGCTTTAATGTCCAGAAAAATCCTGAGATAAATCACTGGTTGGATAATTGTCCCCAGGAGGAAGAAAAATTATCTTTTAGCTCAGGGTGTGGCACATGCCTTTAATCCCCACCCTTGGGTGGCAGAGGTCAGCCTGGTTTACACAGTGAGTTCCAGGACAGCCAGGGCTACATAGAAGAGGCCCTGTGTGAAAACACACACACACAAAAATGTAAGATTTTATTTTAAACATACACACATTCGTGCACACACAATACTGGCCAGTGAGATGGCTCGGCGGATGGGGCTCTTGCTGCTGAGACTGATGGTCTAAGTTTGATTCCTACGATGCACACAGTGGAAGGGACTGACTCCCGAGAGCTGTTTCCTGACCTCCATGGGCTCTGTGACACAGCCCCCAACACACATGAAATTAAGAAAAAAAAATAGCTTTGTAAAGGCAGAAGGACACAAATCTAGACGAAAACTGACTGAGATCATGAAGAATTAGTTTGTTAATGCAACTCATCTGCTTAACAAAGGTAAACGGTATGATTACCTATTCATTTTCATTTTGGGGGTACTGAGGATTAAACTCAGAGCCTACCACTAGCTACCCCGGCTCTATTTTGACTTCTTTAGACACTTATTTTTACTTATTTAATTTTTTTGAGAATTGTATACTGTACCTGGATACTGTATTTACATCACCCCTCCCCCAACTCCTATGCTCTGCTCTTGAACTCAAGACCCCTTCTCTCATATCAACTGCATCCATTCAGCATTGCTCCTATGTGCGTAGGTTTAGGGCAGACCACTTGGGATTAGGTAGCCCATCAGGGTGCTCTTCCCTGGAAAAAATGGATTCTCTGTCTCCTCTCGGCCATTGATTTCCTCCAACTCTTCATCTAGGGGTGGAGACTTGGGACGTTTTCCCCATCCATGTTGGCTTATCTACCGATGTGATTACTGTGCAGATCTCATGTAGGCAGCCATATTGTTGGGATGGCATGGCTGTAGTACCTGACGTATCTAGGAGACACTGTCACGAAGCCAACATTCTGGTCCCCTGGCTCTTGTAATTTCCCTGAGCCCTAGGGGCCGGGGTGACGTTGCAGATGTAATACCTGCAACTGGGCTCTCCACAGTCATGTAATCTCTACACTTTGCCCAGTTGTGGAGCTCTGTAGTAGCTTCCAGGTCTCACTGGGTGGCCCAGCTATCCTTGGACTTGCTCTGTAGCTTAGACAGGGCTTGCACTATCTTCCTCCCTCAGGCTCCCAGTTAATTGGAATTACAAGCCTGTCCCACCATTGAGGGCTTACTGTGAGGTGGGTTTGCAGGAAAATACTCTCTGTATTCTCTTATGTAGTACTATGTGAATCAGACTTGGGAAGTTCCCCCCCATTCATGTTGGCTTATCCAACTGATGTGATTACTATGCAGATCTCATGTAGGCAGCCATATTGTTCAGTTGTCATGGCTGTAGTACATGACATATCTAGGAGACACACTATCACGAAGCTGACATTCTGGTCCCATGGCTCAAGAGTTGACTCACCACCTATGATGGAAACAGCGGGCAGCATTCCCAGGTTCACGCTCCAGTCCTTGAACTTTGTATCTGGTCTGGTCATGGGTAGTTCTGTAGCAGCTAGATAAAGGGCACTCTTCCATGTGATGTAATCTCCCACTTGTTAAACAAAGGCTTAGCTGTTAAGAGAATCCACTGGGGTCAAACACATAATCAAAGGATTGGGGAGAGGGTAGTGGCATGTGGTGTGTTGAATCTCTGGGAGAGGCCAAGGGCTCAGTTTGGAAGAGACTTCAAGCTCATCTAAGGATGAGGATTTGACTTGCTGACAAACTGACTTTATAAGGTGACATAGTCATACTCTTAAGTGTCGGGAGTCTACCTATATTCTGATTTGACTCAGCCAAAATTCTGTGGCTCTAGATTTGGCTTACAAAGGAAGAAAGCAATGGATTCTCAGGTGGACCAATCCTGGGAGACTGGTCCTCATCTCTAGTCATCAGCAAGTCATATCCACGTCTCTCCTGTCTCTTTGATTTCCTAACCAGTTCATCTCTGGAATGAGACCATGTGTAGTACAAGCTCCAAATTAATATTTGAGTAAGTAGGGGAAAAAATGACACAAATTGTCTTAAATTACAAACAAGAATAAAGTTCAAGGGGAGTGAGGGGATTCCAAGCAGAGACAGCTGTGGTAGGTGTACAGACATCAGGAAAACAGAACTGTTGAGGAAACCGAAGTTGAACAGGGAAACTGTGTGATAGAAAAGCAAGGGAAACTGAGTCAAAGCCTGACAACTTTGGCTTGAGTCATGGTGCTGCCTCTCACTAGCTCTGTTTCTTTGGGCAACTTACTGACTTTTCTGTATTTAGTTAGTAACAGTAGTTCTCAACCTGCCTATCACATATCAGATAGCCTACATAACAGCTATTTACATTACAATTCATAACAGTCGCAAAAATTACACTTCTGAAGTAGAAACAAAATAATTTTATGGTGGTGGTGGGGTCACCAAAACACAAGGAACTGTACTAAAAGTTCAAAGCCTTAGGAAGGCTGAGAACTGCTGGTCTGGAGGATTTTAGAAAACTTAATGAAGAAACAGCAGGAAATGAGAGGATTTGTAGGAAGGGGGGAGGTTTGGTTTATCCCTGGTGTCTTTGGTATTTGACATAGTGGGCTTGAAAGGAGTGACCAAGGAGTATCTATCACAGAGCATAGCGCGTGCTGAGGACCCGGTAAATTGACTCAATGTGCTACAGTCTTGGGTGGTGAAAGAGGTGGAGGTGCAAATTTAAAAGAGAAGCATGCATATGGTAAAAGCCATTGAAAGGTCCTGAAGGTGTGTAACGAGTGAGGAGAAAGGATGTGGTTTGAAGTTCCTGGGGGCCATTCCATTATCTGGATAGAGAGTGTGTTAAAGTGAGTTAAATAAGACAGGAAGATGAATGAGGAAGCAGTTACTATATGTCACATAAGGAGAGATCATTGGATGAAACTAATTCAGTGCCAAGAGCTGTAGGGAGGTAAGGCACCCTGGGGTGAAGAGAAGCAATGAGGCCACACAGGACCACACACAAAAATGTCAACCTGGGCAACTGGATGCCAAGGATATCCATCACTGAAAACGGAGACATCCAGACGTGGGCTAGGAGAAAGTCGGGAGGTTTGCTCCCTACCTGGAATCTTTCATATTTGACATACTGAGTTTGAAAAAAGTAACCCCATACTGATAAGTGGATGGCAGGCAATGGGTACTTCAGGTAGATCCAAACTGATTCATAAGAACTCTGGCCAATTTATTCAGTGAGGATGCTTCTGCTTCTGAACGGAAGCACAACCATGCCTTGTTCTTTGTTAAAGTTACTCTCTATCTTGAGTGTATCTTGATATTGTTTAAAGTAACAAATAATTGCATAAAGTGCAATTATGGGAATTCTTCTAACCCACGAACGTTATCATTTATTGTTACACACTGGTGGCCAAACAAAGACAGTACGGATTTCAAAGACAAATGCATCCTACAGGAGGCTGTCCTTGGAAGATTTTGCTTACTGGTCTTCTTACTACACACTGCCTTTGGCTGAGATGTATAATTTATTATAACTAAATGATTGTGTGTGCATGGAGACAAATGTGAATGGTTACATGTTACTGGCTTTGATCATTACATCATTAGATCTTCGATTTTTAGAATCCATGTAAAGGAGAGGACCAACACCACAAAGTTGTACCCTGACATCTACATGCACACACATTTCACACACACGTGCACATGCATGCACACACATACATGCACATACACACACATCCCCACAATAATGATACCTAGAATTAAAAACCTGTTATGATAACTGTGCTTTTTTCAACTTTCCCACATAGGCATCTCTGATGAGTATATAACCCCGATGTTCAGTTTCTATAAAAGTATTGGGGAACTGAAAATGACTCAGGAGGAGTATGCTCTGCTCACAGCAATTGTCATCCTCTCTCCAGGTAATCGTACTATCATATTTGTATTTTTATATTGTTTGCTTCTTTCTCAGCATAGTCATGATGTGAGGATTAAAGAAAACATGGAAAACACAGAGACACAAAAGGAAAGTAAAACTCAAGTAGAACATTATTATCTTAATATACTTTCAGTTAATATCGAAAAAAATTACCCTTATGGTTTCAATAACTGCCCATTGAACATCTCCTACACAGCAAATATGGCTCTAGGCTTTAGGAGTAAATTGAATAGCACTCCTACCAGGCTATTGTTCTAGAAAAATGAGGAAGATAACAAAATTCTACAAACTATGTAATAATAATGACAGGCCCAGTGACCGTGCCTGTAATGTTGTACTTGGCTGATAAAGGAAGCATACAAATCTGAGCTCCACCTGGGCTGTACAATGAGAATTCATCTCAAAAAACTTCATTGATGAGGCTGGATGGGAAGGAGGTGGGAGAGAGAATGGCATGTTTATTAGTTGTCAGGAAGGGTTCTTAGCAGAGACACTTGTGCAGGAACATCAAAGATACAGTATACATTGTAGCATTGGAGAGACGATACTTGCACAGGAACCTCAAAGACATGTTGTACATTGTAACCTAGCAGAGATCGGTGTATCCTTTAGGAAACTCTTCACAAGGCTCTGGTTAAAAGTTCGATGTTCCACCGTACGACTCTTCAAAGGCACACTTAATAGTCACTGTTTGTATAATTGTGTGCTTCTAATCTTATTACTGTTTTAAAAATTGTAGACCTGAATATATCTCTGCATAAAATCTATTTTTAAAGTTGACTTTAATAATTTGGGGCAAGTACTACTGTGTTTGTCATTTGTAAAACATACTGTGCTAGCCTTAGATGATTTGTTTATATGTGATAAATACTCAGCTGCTGGTTGGTATTCTTTGGGCATTAATAATTCTGATTGAGGGAAGAAAAAGACCATTTGGCAGAGCCACCTGAGTTACACACAGATCCCGCATGACCCAGGAAGTCTGGAATGTTCCCCTGAGAAAGGGTGCTTACACCTGTTGTGTGGGTTTCCTTCAGTGACTTTGATTGAGAAGGAGTTTAGGGGAACTTCTGGGAGTGTTTGGTGTTCCCTATCTTGGTCTACATGTAAGTCCATTGTACACATGTGTGTATATATGTATGTATATGCGTAGATATGTGTGTATTAGATGCAAGTAATTTTATTACATTGAAAATTTTGTGCATCTAAGTGCACAATATTTATATGTATATATAAACACACAGTTTTAAAAGATTAGCAATTGCCATAATTACCCCTGATGATTGTAATTTTCACTTTTTTTAAAAAATCTTGCTATTTATTTCAAACCCTCACATAGACAGACAATACATAAAGGACAGAGAGGCAGTGGAGAGGCTTCAGGAACCTCTACTTGATGTGCTACAAAAACTGTGCAAGATCTACCAGCCCGAGAACCCGCAGCACTTTGCCTGCCTCCTGGGTCGCTTGACGGAACTTCGGACGTTCAACCATCACCACGCGGAGATGCTGATGTCTTGGAGGGTGAATGACCACAAGTTTACCCCACTCCTCTGTGAGATCTGGGATGTGCAGTGATGGACCCCGGGAGGACTGTCTCTTTGTCCTCCTCGGAACAGAAACCTGAGATCGGACTTCCCTTGTTTCATTTGTACCTGGTTTCACTCAAGAATCTCAATGAATATTTATATAGCAATTATACGCCTCTCACAATTGTAAATACAAGCTTGATAGAATTGCCTTCTCTACCTTGTATTTTACAAGGCTTCAGAAAACCTAACTGACATGCCCTTTTTGCCTAATTAAATCAATTGTTACTTCAATTTCTGTCTACTGAGCTAGGGACAACCTCGTTTTATTCTTCATTCAACAATAGTATATATATATTTTATTGAAGAGCTGTTTTCAACCAAGACAATAAACTAAACGTAATAGTAAGAGACTTTTCATTTGGGAAAAAAAAATTAATGAGCATCTCTTTAAGTGATGGTGGAAATCTTATTAAGTTGGAGGGCAGGTAATTTCCAGAAAGTAAACTCCTACAATAGAAAAGTAATGTTTCCCTTCCTGCAGAAGCCATGGTTGATGTTCATTCATTTGGGTTAGCCTTTTCATCATTTGGGAAGTTAATGATTTTCTGCATAAAGTATTCCCTGAAGCAACCCCACTCTCAAGGCAGTTGGGGTCTTGGGATGGCATTTTCGAACAGAGCATGCAAATAACTCTCAGAAATGTACATTGTGGCTTCAGCACACACAGCCCCCACCCCCATTGTTTTCTCTCCTGCAGCTGGGCGCACAGCTGTTAGCTACTTCCCCAAAGCAGGAATTGGTTCATTTCCTTCCTTCATTATTCAACTGTGGCAGTCTTCTCCCTGTTCTCCTTTGCCTAATACAATGAAACACCTTTCGTAAGTAAGGAACTGAAATCTCTCTTTCTCCTGAAGCAAGCCCAAATGGAGCTTGCTTCGTAAGCCAAGAGTCTATAGAGAAATACAAAGCAACGCTAGAATCCAAACAGCGCTGCTTGGATTCTAGTTGATACCACAAGAAAAATCCTCCTTAATGAAAAGTTCTGTTAAACTCCCTCCATGCAGTGTACAGCATGGCTAAAATCCGGTGACGTCTGGGCCGGGGTTGCAAGGGTGTACAGAGGGCTAACAGAGAAACCTGAGAAATCCCTTGGTTTTGGTGAAATTTCCCTGAGATTCAAAGAATAGCTCCCTAGTCTATGGCCAAGGGAGCTAAGGTGAAAGAGGGGACAGAGACAAAGGAGGGTGGGGACTGAACAAATTCCAAAAGACCGGGAACTTGGTGGACCCCCTGAGTACACCAATGGAAACCGCAAATAGCAGAGTCCATTGTATAGAGGGATTTAGTTGGTCAGTGAAGCCTGGAAACGTTCAGGCCCACCAGGAGAGAGATGGAATGAAGACTGAAGTAAACTCCTGATGCTTGAAAGGGAAGATTCAGTTGGGAGGTGGGGCAGGGAACAGAGTGTGGTTTGGTGTCTTGGGATCGCAGGCAACACATGGGGGAAGTGGTGGGAAGTGGGAACCCGTGGGCACGGCAGACGTCACCCTGTTGGTCTGGATGTACTGAAGTGGTCAAAAGCTCACAGTAGCAAACACTATGCTTACCTTGTGGGAAAGGCAACGTGATGCTGTAAGAGATACAGTTGACGCTGTTCTCGGTGGCAGGCACAGCTTCAAAACTCAGGGATAGTGGGCAGAAAGCCCTGCATCGTTCCTGGTTATAATGGAATTGCTTTGAATTTGTTCTCCGTATAGAATAATTTGTCTTGTAGAATTCTCTTATATTGATGTATATTCGCTCCAGTCCTGCCCCATCTTGGACTTTTACCATGAAAGCATTTTGTCAAAGGCCTTTTTTTTTTTTTTTTTTTGCAGCTACTGAGATGGTCGTGTCATATTTGTCTTTAATTCTCTTATATGATTTATTATTCTTATTGATTTCATATGTTGAACCAATCCTGTATCATTCAGTGGTGAGGGAAGGGGAACATCTTTTATACTCATAGTAAGCTTCCTTTAACCACATCTAAGCTATGTTATGAAAATGACTCTTGCTGGATCCCTAGATAGCTTTGGATGACCAACCATGTGATTAAAGGACTAGAATTCTCTGTCTCAACCCAAGCTTCTAGTGGGTGGAGAATGGGGATCTGATTTCAACACCAAAAGCCAATGATTAGATAAATCACGCCTATGAGGTACAGTATCCCATAGCCCTGCACCCAACAATGAGATTTGGAAAACTGGGTTGGTGCTTTGGAGGGTGGCATGCTGGGAAAAGGAACATGGACGCTCCTTGTTCCCCATGCTCTCCCACCTTGTCCTGCCCATCTCTTTGATTTGGCTGTTTTGGAGTGAATGCTATGTCTGAATGTGAGGTGTCTTCCACAGGCTTGGGTTTTGAACTCTTGGGGTCTCCTCAAGTGTTGGGGTGACTCTGGGAGGTCATGAGACCTTTGGAAGATGGGCCTTCACTGGTGGAGGCAGGCTACTGTCCGGATCTGGGCTAGCGCTCTGCTTCCTGATCTGCCAGGGTGTGAACAAACCACACTGCAAGCTCCTGCAACAGTGGACTGAGCCTCTCCGCCGCCAGGCTTTCTTAGGTGCTGTGGGCTATACCATATAAACTGTGAGCCAAAGAAGCCCTCTCCTTTCTTAGGTGGCTTCTGTTGGGAACTTTGCCTCAGCAGTTTAAGGGCATGGGAATAACTAATAAAGTAATAGAGTAGCTTCCTTTGGGGTCTTTGAGCTATTCTAAAGAATTGCTAAACCTGGAGAGGGGGGTCACAGAAACCAGCAGTTTAGAGCTGATTGGTTAGAGTCTGAGCATTGACTTAGCCTTATGGTTGTCATGCGAACAGAGGGAGGAGGCCTATGGGACTAGGCCTTAGCATGTTCATCTGAACTAAATCAAGATAATTATCACAGGACGGGAGTGAGGATGTAGTTCAGTGGTAGAGGATATGCCTAACTTGTTACTCAGTGAGCTCAGTTTGCTCCCCAGAACTGATGAAAGATACTCAGCATCAGAATTGAACTACAGTCATGTGATGTCAGAAGTGGCTAATGTCCACACATCTGGTGTTGAGCATTCTGAGTAGAAGTAGTTCACTAGTGGATTTTTAAAAAAAAACCAAAAACTTATTTATTTTATTTATATGAATACACTGCAGCTATCTTCAGACACACCAGAAGAGGGCATCAGATCTCGTTACAGATGGTTGTGAGTCACCATGTGGTTGCTGAGAATTAAACTTAGGACCTCTAGAAGAGTAGTCAACACTCTGCTGAGCCATCTGTCCAGCCCTCACTAACAAAGTTTTAAAAGCGGGGGGGGGGGGCAACTCTAGGTATTTCTTCATTCTGAGCCCTATTCTTGAGAGGTTTGTCTAACATTGCCTTGATAAATCTATGTTCACTCTGCTTAAAAAAGAAAAAGAGACTGGATGTGGTACATGCTGGGCCGATAGTCCCAGCACTCTGTCAGAGTAGGGGTCAGGTAGGTGGGTCCCTGTGAGTTCAAGACAGCATGGTCTGCATACTGAGTTTCAGGCCAGTCAGGGCTCCATAGAGAGAACTTGTCTGCCAAAGAGCAAACAAACAAGCAAGCAGACAATTAATCCAAGAGGACTGGATTGATGGCTTAATAGTAAGAGTACTATTGTAAGCACCCTTGTTGGGCAGCTTACAACCACCTTTAAGTCCAGCTCCAGGCTCACATCTATGGGCACTAATACTCATGTATATTCTTTCTTTCTCTCTCTCTCTCTCTCTCTCTCTCTCTCTCTCTCTCTCTCTCTCTCAACTATATATAACAAAAATAAATCTTTATTTAAAAAAAAAAAGATCCAAATGGGCCATTAATCTCTTGAACAGGAAAACTGTCCATTCCGGAAACATCAAGAACCACGGTGCATCTAAAGATGAGCTAGGAAGCTGGGAAGAATGGGTGCTTATGTCCCAGAAGTCTTTCCGTCTTTGCAGCGGCTATAGCTTTTCACTGATAAGCCAACCTGTTTCTGAATTCTAATTTAAAAATGTGACTTTGACTGAGTTCCACCGTTCACTACCTTTTTTGTGAGGCTGACCCAAATCCTAAACCTGCTTACCTAGATGCCGAGGATCGCTCTACCTCCAAACACTGCCTCCCTCACCCTCGCAGCTGCCGGCAGATTTCCACTGCTACACCTGTCTGCTTTCTTGGCCTCCACTCAGAAAGAACAACTTTCTTCCTCTTAGCCAGCTCCCTCCAAACAGCTGCTGTTTGTTTTCTTAATTACAAACACCAATAAAATTATCCTTGGCTTTCCCTCTTGGTCTGTTTGTAAATTCTTTTATCTATGAATCTATGAAGTAACACCTTATAAAAGACTGGGAAGGACATTCATCTCCGCCCACTGACGTTGGGCTTATCTGTGTGTAGGGAACCTTGAACTGAGCTCAAGACTCCCCAAGACCAAGTTCTCAGCATAAAGGAGATTGATTTGCCCCAGAGGGACAGAGGGCAGGGATAAGGGACAAAGACAAGAGATAGAAGGCAAGGGAGAGGGGAAGGGAACAAGGGAGCGGGAGAAGGGGTGTTTGTCTTGGGGGACAAAGAACTGGGGGCCAAAGGACTGCCTCTGGATAGAGACAGATAGAGGTGGCCCATAGGCAAATGGCAGTTTATAAGGGTAAAAGGGTAAACCCAGTGTTAGATGAGGTGTTTAATTTTAATTAGGCATGTTAATTAAGTGAGCCAAAGGGGGGTTTGAATTTATGGACGACAATACTTTGATAGCTGGACCTTGGTAGTCAGCCTCAAGAGGAGGAAGTGGCCAAATAAGGAATAGACCTTGGTGGCTAGCTTTAGGAATGTAATCTAATGGTTTTCTTTAGGAAGGCAGAGGGAGTGGGGAGAAGGTCAATGCCTGCCAGAGCCACATACCCCAATGGGCTAGTGTCCCTTCACTATGTGGCTGGCTTTGGGCTTTGGAATATAGGCAGAAGTGACAATATGTCACTGAGCCTAGCCCTGAACATTTCATGGTGCTCTGCACACCCAATACCATCTGCCATGAGGGCAGCTTGCCCTGGATATCAGTATGAGCCAGAATGGGAGACAGAAGAGTACACCTTGACCCAACCCCACAGCCTGAAGCAACACCAACATCCCAGCTGCTGATGTGAAAATCTCTAATCCAAGATACATTGATGTTTCTCTTTTTCCAGAAGCTAATGAAGTTGTGGTTCACAGAAAGAAACCAACAATCACAAAACCCCCAGCTACTGTATTTTGTTGGTGTTCAGCTCTGTCCAGCCCATTGCTTCCTACTTTTCCCGGAAGAGAGCCAATTCCCAAGCTACACTGTATATGCTCCTAGGTCAGCTGGCTTTAACCAGGTTCTATCAAGAAAGGCCCTGCTGGGAGACTGGAAATGAGAAATGATGGATTGTTTCTCTTCACTCTCGGTGAAGATAGCATCTC
Organism: Mastomys natalensis; assembly: GCA_021653895.1. Taxonomy (NCBI): domain Eukaryota; kingdom Metazoa; phylum Chordata; class Mammalia; order Rodentia; family Muridae; genus Mastomys; species Mastomys natalensis. Next base: position 653,652 of record JAJTUV010000537.1, read on the forward strand.
CTTGCAGGGCTCTTGACTCTACAGGGCAAATTCTGCCCTAACTGATTGTTCTGGCTTTTAACTTCCAAGTCCAGAATTTCCTGCTGTTTTCATCTCTGGGTCACAATTCCATTCCTATAAATAACCAAATCCATGCACCTAGAGTAGATGATTTATGATTTCTAACCTAAGCATCAACTGAAGTGGAAACTTCTGATTTCTTTGGAAATTCAGTTATGTCAAATGATGTTTTCCTGAAGCAGACACAAGTGAAGGTATGTTTTGCTATAGCAGATGAATGATAGGACGAGTGATGAAGGAATTATAAATATGACCCCACAGACAGTGGGACAGAGCATTGGTTTGCTTTGCTTACCTCACTCTTCTTCATTAAGACATGCATGTGATTGGTTTGCCTTACATTGTGTTGCTGAGCTCCGCTTGTGTGACATCTTAGAGAGACACTCGCCAAAGAACTTTTGAGATTCTGTGGCTTTTGCCACTTCTGCAGACCTCAACCAGTTGGCAAGCCTTGCAGCTTCTTCTGGATTGAACTGCCCTTGCTGGTTTGTGTGTGGTGATTGCCAAGAGGACTGGACTATAGCTGCTGATTCGTATTTGGTGTTTGCTACTGGACTAAACTGCTGATATCCTGACAAATGAATACTAGAACTCACCCCCAAAGAACTATTTCTAAACATTCTACTTCCTCTGTATCCTAATAACCTTTCTTTTCCACTACTCTGCTGGGTAGTGGGCTAGAAGGGAGGTTAAAGCATTTAAGAACCCTTATTAAAAGTAGGTTTTGAAAATTTAAGCCTACGCACAACTATACAATATTCACGTATTTATTTAGTTTTTATATTTGAGTTTAAGTTGAGCCTACAAAATGTAAGATTTGTGGAAAACATCTTGTAGCCAAAGGGATCTGAGACCAAAGCCAACATTTGAAGCAGAGTAAAGAGGGACGAGATTCTGGTTGTCTTGATTGCTGTTGTATTGACATAAGAGACACCATGATTGACAACTCTTACAAAAGAAATCATTTAATCTGTGGCTTACTTACAGTTCCAGAGGGTGAATCTATTAGCATTGTGGTGGGGAACATGGGAATTCACGGGTAGAAATGATGCTGGAGAAGTATCTGAGAGCTACATCTTGATCCTTGATACTTGGGGAGAAGAGAGAGAGAGAGAGGAGAGAGAGAGAGAGAGAGACAGAGAGACGAAGAGGAGAGAGAGAGAGAGAGAGAGAGAGAAGAGAGAGAGAGAGAGAGCGGACTGGCCTCAAAGCCCACCCCAGCAATGCACCCAACACACCTTCTCCAACAAGGACACATCTACTCTAGCAAGGCCACACACCTTATCCTTCCAGATAGTTCACCATCTGGGGACTAAGTAGCAGATATATGAACCTATGGAGGAATTTTCATTCAAACAACCAAATTGGTGATGTTATTTGAAATCTCAGATTACACTTTGCATGAAGTTAGAGAATTTTATCCTCAGATTAAACACGTCCTTTTTTGAGTTTCTCTGACATGAGTTTGAAGTTTTTTTTTTTCTATTACACGTAAGTAAATGTGATGGAAACTGGATGATCCTTGGATCATAAGCCAATTCGAGAAAGCACGGTTCCCATAAGCACCTGTTAGCCTTTGTGGCATTTATAAATGAAAGCAGGGGACTGGAGGGTGCATCTTCATGCTGCTGTTCTTGCTGTGTGATTGGACTTTTGTACTCTGTTCTGATATAGAGGTATCATCTCCTAGAGTTCCAGCATTACTAGCAGTTCGCCAGCTTTAAACAGACATTCACTCTTTCACAGTTCTGAGGGCCAGAAATCTAAAATCAAGGTTCCAGCAGAGCCAAGCTTTCTCCAAAGACTCCACCAACACCTTCCCTTGACTCTCCTGGGTTTATAGCAGCTCTTGCATTCCTTGGTTTGAGAATGCATAACACTAACCTCCGTTCCTTCCCTATCCCACTGTGTATGCACATGCCTAGTGTGTGTGTGTGTGTGTGTGTGTGTGTGTGTTTCTGTCTGTTATAAAATAAATTCTAATCAGACTTGGGGCAAAAGCTTACTTCCAAATAAAGTCATATTTTGAGGGCCAATGGAGATGAATTGGAGTGTACAATACTTAACTCAGAACATAGATATTAGCCACAACTATTGTTATACAATCATACTGTAAATTACTTATATAACACATTTATTAACATAAATAGGTAGCATTCTTACAGTAGCACAAAGGTCAGTATTGTTTTTAGTGTATTTGGATCTCAGCCTACCACCTGCTGAAGGTGTAATTTAATTGTGAACAAGTCAAGATGTCTATCATCCGGGCATTTCACTTAGTACTCCACACAATACACAATCCATGGCTGACACTCAATAATGTCTGAGCATTCAAACCCGTTCCAAAATGCTGAAATAAAAACAAAAGGTCTGAAAATCAATTCAAAGCAAAGTGAAAACCAACCACAGTGTATTTTAAGGAACCGAAGCATCCGTGGTAGGTCTGTAGAGAGATCATACCTTACTTAAAGGAAGACTGGGTTTTTGGAGGATCCTCTATTTGAAAAAGCTTTTTAGCCAGACAAATAACTTCCTGATGTAAAGCAATTTAAAGGCTTAGGGTTCCAAACATGTTGCTTCCTGCAGTGGGATATGCTTTCAAAACTGGGAAGACAGAATGAATACACTGTCATCTGATGGAAGGAAGCTGGTGGGTCCTTTGCAACCCCCCACGTTACAACTATGCCAATTTCAATTAAAGAGACAACCTCTAAAATATGGCTATTAACCTAACCACCAATTAGAAAACCTACACATGAAAGTAGATTATAGCTTAGTTGATGGAACCCTCAATTACTAATTGCAGTGTTAAGATCAGGTAGGTGAGCTGGTCAGTGTGCTTTGGGGATGGAGCAATAATTAGGAACTAATATAGATGTGGAGTTGTGAATGAAACAGGACAAGGCAAACTTTAAGGGAAGTGGGAGAGAACCGGTTAAATGGAAGGGCTTAGGGGGGTCTCATCATCTAAATCCACATTTAACCACTGCAGGATATAGACTGAGGGGACTGACTTGGACAGATGTCAAACATTCGAAACCACACTGTCCTATGTCACCAAATAGACAGGGGAATGAGAACAAAGCAGGCCTTAAAGTAGCTGCTACAAGGTTTCAGTAAGTGACTTAAAAAAAAAAAATAAAGTTAAGAACCGTGTGTGGAGGGAGACTGTTTACATCTCCATGGAGCTCAGTTTCAGTTTTAAATAAATGGTGTTCAAATATTTAGGCACATGACATACACGTAAGAAAAAAGTAAAAGAACCATTGGTAAGCAGGGACTCATCAAGATTTGAATACCACAATTTATCTACTCGTTAATTTAATTTTTTCCAGTGCTAGAGACTTAGTCACAGTTATTCTTAAAGTTTTGTAGAGAAGTACATATATTTTGATAATCTAATTTAAAGCATCCAAATCTGGCTAATTGTGGAGGCATATAAACAGGCCCATGATTTTAAATAGAAATATTGGGAAACACAGGGTGATTTTAACAGACTCTGAATTTCTGCTGCTGCAGTAGTCAGCAAAGAGTTCTCAGATGGACTGCAATTAGGAAACAAAAAACCAGGAACAACTACAGTCTGATATCATCAAGTCCATTTATCATGTCTGTCAATTTTTAATGATGGCCTTCTCCACTTAGAATCCCAGGAGGATCCCTGGTGCTTAGGATAGAGGCTGCAGAGCCTCTCTAATCCTTAGATGGATTGAAGTAGCTCCAGCCAGTTCAGCTGTTATCAGAACATCTCTACCTCCACACTCGGCTCACACTTTGAACTGAATACACCCAGCGAAAATGCACTCTGGTCCTCCACCACAGCTTGTTTTTCCTGTATTCCTAAGACCAGTGCCACCACATAATAACCAAGGCCAGATAAATCACCCTCTTAGTTCTTCCAGATACTTCCTTCACTCTCATCTTCTGAGCTACTTTAGGGAGTTGTCATTTTAGGGTTTTTTGTTTGTTTGTTGTTTGGGTTTTTTTGTTTGTTTGGGTTTTTTGTTTGTTTGTTTTTCCTTTTTTATTGGGTATTTTATTTATTTTTTTACGACAAACTATTCTGTTCCTTCAAAATCTTTGAAAGTGAATATTTCCCCCCTCCCCCCCATTAAAAAAACCCACAAATGAATTTACTTTTTCTATCTTTGTATCCTTCTAGTCATCTCACGGGCCTCCGGGACGGCATCTACATTCCTCAGTATCTACCAGGCCTACCTTCTTACCCACATACTTTTAGACTGCTACTTCTCCGTTTCTCCAGGCCCAAACATTAGTTATTCAAAACAATTACTTCCAGAACGTTCCATGTGCCTCCCCAGGTCCTGCATTTGTTGTTCCTCCTGCCTAGGAACCAATCTTTCATAGCAATGTCTTCCTCTGGTAGATTCTTGCTGTTTCTTCAAGATCTAGCCACTTCCAAACTTCTGACCATCACCCTGTTCCACAGACTTCCAATTCCATGCCCCTCAACCCTTTGAAGACTGAGAGTGTTTTGTTTCTTGTGAAAGCAAGTGTGTTGTATTGTTTTTGTGAGAGACCAGGTTTCAGTTCAATGCCCACACTTTAGCGATGGAGAAGCATGCACCTCTGAGGTGTCACAACTTAAAAGGAACAGAAACCGCAGGAATCTAGGAACTTGGGCCAGAACACAGAACCTCCAGGCTTTTTGCCAGTAAAGATCAGCCCACATCAAAAAGCCACTTTTGAAGTTAACTCAGATCTATCACTACAGTGTAACAATCACATGGTTACATTGTTGCTTTGACATCCAAATCCCCTTTCCCCCTAGTTTCCTGAAGGAAGAGCCAACATCCTCTTTTGGCTTCCAGAGGTGACTGCAGGGTTTCTCTCTCTTTCATAGTAAAGGGGTGGGGGTGGGCTCTGTCTGAAAGACTTCTGCTTTGGACCGCTCCCTGCCGGGTTGGTTTGTATTTCTGGAAACCTCAGTGCCCCTCCGGACTTGAGCAGATTTTAGGGTTGGAAGGAGCTCAAACTCCTGGGAAGAGCAACATTTCAGGGCGCTCTGAAGCAAACCTGAGAGGCGGGCTTCACACGGGACAAATAGGAAGGGTTGTCACAGCCACGGACAGAGCAGACTGAACCAGGAGAGGTCCTTAGAACTCCAGCGTGCGGTAGAAAGCCTCTGGAGGCGGGGCGTCCAAACCACGCCCCCGGTTCTGATTGGCTCCTTCGAAACAGGCGCTGTGCTTGGCGGCGAACTGCGGCGGTGGCGGCGGTTGGTCGCAGGCTTGCTGGCACGCACAGATTGAGCTCGAGTCGCCCCGCAGGAAGAAGTGACCTCGCTCCCGGGCTGGTGAGTGACTTCCCTGTTGGATTTCTCTTTTCTTCCCGAACTTTCCGTCACCTTCCCAGGTGTCCCGTGGCATCTTTGCTACGCTTCAGCACGGATTTCTCCCCCCCCACCCTAGTTTTTAGAGTCCGGTTGGCATTCAGGTGGGCTACAGAACTGCAGGAGTCCCTGAAACTCTGCGATTGGTTGACTGAGGGAGCCGCGTGCTCTGATTGGCTCTTGGGACTGTCACGTTCGGCTCGCCTTCCTACACCTGCCCGCTCTGGTGGGTAAGAGGGGCTACAAGTGTGAGCTCGTAAGCAGGAGGGCCGCGAGGTAGAGCCGCGACCTGTCCTGCTCTGAGACACAAGCCAGTGCATGGTGGCTGGGGTACCCTCCTGCCCAGCGCCCAGCCAGAGAGGGTCACTTGATTCTTCATCATCATCCTCGGAAAGAAGGGATGGAATCATTGGCCCAACACAGACTACTACTCACGGTCACGCTGCTATTTTACCCCGTGATAGGCACTGCAGGCTCTTCCCTATTTGTCCTCTGCAGGGCTCAGATCTCCCAGACTTAACGGAATTAGGGAACATTAGTGGAACTCTTGTGCAACGCTCTCCTACCCACACCCCTGGGTTTGGAGAACTGAATTGGGGGAGGCTTGCAGAATGCCCTGGGAGGCGGGGAACCATTTAGAGAGCTTGCAACCCCATGCATACGTTCCCCCAACCCCCTCAGCTCCCCCAACCCCCTCACCGTTCCACCCTATCTCCTTTAAACCTAGGGGCCGAGTCAACACATTAGAGTGCTCTGTAGTCTTTATTTAAAACGAAGGAATGTGTTTTTCTGCGGGTCCAGTCAAAGTTTGGGTTTTGCTTAGCCCATATGAGATCGTTAATGACTACCCTTAGATAAGTAGCTCTGAACTGCTGTGGGCTCACTTCTCTTGTGCTTACACAGAATGGTTAAAAATTGGACTTTCCCCACATCTTCAGGAGGAAACTTTAATTCCCTTCAGGAGGAAACTAGTAAGAATACTCTGGTGTAGAGTCTGACGTGTTGCTGTATCTGACTCATCAGTTTTGTTGTTGTTGTTGTTGTTTGTTGTTTTTTTTTTTTTTTTTTTTTTTGACTCATCAATTTTAAAAACGCACTGTGAACCGTGCAGTGGTGGCGCATACCTTTAATCCCAGCACTTGGGAGGCAGAGGCAGGCAGATTTCTGAGTTCGAGGCCAGCCTGGTCTACAGAGTGAGTTCCAGGACAGCCAGGGCTATACAGAGAAACCCTGTCTCGGAAAAAACAACAACAACAAAAAAACCCAACTCACTCTGGCCAACTGACATTGCATACTAGCTGTCTGCTGCTTTGACATTGGAGATGCCAAGCACAGTTCTTACCTCAATCGTGTTTTTCACCTTACTGTTTAGAAAAGTGTACAACATATTTTACTGTCTTTCAGTAGTTGTTCATATTTAGATTAGGTACACCTTTACACACCTAATAATATTGAGAGAATGGGAAACTAATCTAAGTCTTAAGTTGAGTTTACATTTAATTAGAATCTCATTATTAGAGAGAAATGCCTCAGAAATAATGTTTGCAAGGGAGTGGTTAAAATTATATTTCCTGGGTGTTTCTTCTAAGAACCCGGGGAGTTCTCTCACTGAATTACATTGTGGCACACTAGAAGTTTTGGCTAACAGAAAGTTACTAAGTATTTTATATATGAATCATAAACCTTCACAAAACCTGGCTATACTAAAGTATAGCACAGACATGAAATGTAATGCTGATAGCATCTTGGGACTTTGATGTTTTTCATCATCAGTCAGTCATGGGCTAGGTATTGCTGAAGTATTATCTGACAGATGTCTGCCTACTGTCATGCAATATAAATTGGTTGTAAAAAGGTATTATATTAGCTTTGGTGGATTTTGTGTATGTGTATGTGTGCAGATGGCACTCTTTTTTGTTGTTTTGTTTGTTTGTTTTGTTTTTCCAGACAGGGTTTCTCTGTGTAGCCCTATCTGTCCTGGAACTCACTCTGTAGACCAGGCTGGCCTGGAACCAGAAACCCACCTGCCTCTGCCTCCCAAATGCTGGGATTAAAGGTGTGTGCCACCACTGCCAGGCAAGATAACACTCTTTATGCATATTAGGCAAGCTCTCTACCCCAGCCCTAGGACTGATTTGTATTCCTGGCCAAAATTAAAGTTGGTTCTTAAAAAAAAAAATGTTTGGTTCTATTAAAAATTCTTTTCCTTTGTTCCTTCCTTCCTCTCTCCCTCCCTTCCTTTCTCCCCTTCTTCCTCCCTTTCCTTCCATTCTCTTGACCTGTGTTGGTGGTGGTTTGAATGTGAAAGGTTCCACCCTCAGGCTCTTATGTTTGAATACTTGGCCCAGAGTTGGTAGAACTGGGAAGGTTTAGGAGGTGTGGCCTTGTTGGAGGTGTGTCCTTAGGGGGTCCATCCTTGAGGTTTCAAAAGCCCAAGCTATTCCCAGTTAGCTCTCTTTGTCTCATGCTTGTGGCTCAAATGTCTACTCTTAGAGAGCTCTGGCTCTCAAATAAGGGTGTAAAATTCTCAGCTCCTGCCCCAGTGCCACACTTGCCTGCCTGCTGCCATGGCTGGCTACAGACTCACTCGCTGAAAGTTTAAGCCCCAGTAAACTCTTGCTTCTCTAAGCTGCCTTGGTCATCACAGTAACTAAAGAAGGTAACTGTTGCTTTGTAAACCAGGATGGCCTCAAACTTGTGACAACCTCCTGCCTTAGCCTTCTGAGTGCTGGGATTATAGGTGTGTCCAACCATGTCTAGAGAAAAGTTTTCACTCTTTACCCACACTCCTATTCTAGTATACAGTGTGACTGGTCCATGAGCTATTTGAGAAGTTTTCTGTTAATGGATAATTAAATAAATTTTCTCTCATTTTCCCTTATGTTAGCATACTGTATATTTCCCTTGCAGCCTCTAGTTGAAGTGATGGAGTTGAACTGATTTTAAGTATTTTTTCAAAGTTTTTTGGGGGAGTAAAGGTTGCTTTGGCAGAGGACCCAACTTCAGTTCCCAGTATCCCTGTCATAGAGTAGCTCAAAACCACCTATAATTAACTCTAACTCCAAGGGATCAGGTATTCTCCTCTGGCTTCCTTGGGTACCTGGACTCACGTGTGTAGACCTTCCTCAAAATACACACAATTAAAAAAAAAAAATTAAACAAAATTTTGTATTTCAAAACTAAACTGATGCCATGGCTGGCTACAGGCTCACTCGCTGAAACTTTAAGCCCCAGTAAACTCTTGCTTCTCTAAGCTGCCTTGGTCATCACAGTAACTAATATATCACAGTAACTAATATATTATTATAAATAAATAAATAAATAAACTAAACTGAAAATTCTAAGATGAGATTGAGTTGTTCAAATTCAATATCTGCAAGAGAAGTTTTCAAATTCTCCAGCAAAGCGACGGACTCTGCATCTTGTAAGTGGTATGTGATGCTTTAGTAAGCAAACCGTGAAAATCCTGCTCCTGCTTTCTTGCAGCGCTGGAGATTGAGCACAGAACCCTGTGAATCCTAGCCAAGTGCTCGATTACCGTCCCCTCTCAGCCTAGAAATTTCACTTTTCTTAAATGTCTCCGTCTTCCATTGAAGCTGTGGGTTTTGTAGGTAAAAATACCATGGATTTGTGTCATTATTTCATAGTATCTTTTAACCTTTAATAATATACATTTAGCTACCAATTTAATATTGCTGTATATTAATTTTTTTTTTTTTTAATTTTGAGGCACGATCTTGTTAGGTAGCCAGGCCTTGAAGTCTTAATCTTCCTGTCTCAGTTTTCCAAGTGTTAGAAGGATTCAAAGCAGCACAGATTTATTGTCTTCTAGTTTGAGGATAAACAGTCAGAGTTTTAATGATGCTTTTGAAAGAAGGTATTGGCAAGGCTGTGCTACTCCTTTCCTGGGAAGAAGTCTACTGTACCTTTTCCAGTGTCCAGGAAGCCCTGCATCCCTTGGCTCCTAGCATCTCAGATCTCTCCCTCTGACGTCATCCCATCATGACCTCTCCTTGCCTCGTATGACTGGCCTTTCCTCAACCCTCCCTCCCTCCTTCTCTCCCTCCCTCCCTCTCCCTCTCTCTAAATTTATTTGTTCACTTTACATCCCAATATCACCCCTCCCTCTCCTCCCAGTACCCACTCACACAGGTCCGTGTCTGCACCCCCCCTCCACTTTCTTCTTCTTTGAGAAGGGAGCATCCCACTCTGGTCCTCAACCATCTCTTAAGGATTCTTGTGATTAAATTAGTTCCACCTGGGTAAGCTCTCATCCCAAGCTCTTTTTTTCTGTCTGCAAGTATCCCTTTTTTTTCATGTCAAGGCAGATATTTGTAGGTTTCGGGAATTAAGAAGGGTCATCTCTGGGTGCCATTCTTCTGTCTGATATAGATGATGGTATAGTAAACATGGATGTCTCAAGTGGAGCGGCCATATGCATCCTCAGGTGTCACAATGGTCAGAGTCCTTGCCCCTCTGTGCAGCTATTCCGTCCTGCATTGCTGACCTCTTGACTACTCTCGGCCTTACTCTTTTGCTTTTCTTAGTGAATCCTCTGACTTATCAGCTCATGTCACTTGCAGTACTTTAAACAGTCAAAAGTGCATACCAAGCCCAGAGTCTCTCAGCCTGTGGATCAGGGCATAGCTCTCAACAACTTCTCCAGCACCATGTCTGCCTGCATGCCGTCATGTTCCCCTCCATGATGATAATGGACTAACCTCTGGAATTGTAAGCAAGCCCCCAAACTGAATGCTTTCTTTTCTAAGAGTTGCCTTGGTTGTCGTGTCTCATCACAGCAATGGAATAGTGACCAAGACAGAGTTAGTGCCAGGGAACAGGGTATTAATGTGACAAGTTGATCATGCTGTTTGTTGTAGGCACATGGAAGACTCTGGACTAGAAAAGTATATGAACACTTTTAATGGGGCTTCCTGGGCCATCCCAGGAGGAGCATGGGAGACAGCGGTGCTGAGAGCAATGTAGGCTATGGCAGCCTAGCTGAAGAGGTTTCAGGGAGGGAAGAATATTAGTGACTGGCCTAGAGATCATTCTTGTGATATTTTGGGAAAGACTATGGCTGGTTTCTGCCCTCCACCCCAAGATCTGCCTGCGGCTAAATTAAAAAGTTCTTGATTAGTGGAACTGGCAGAGAAGATTCCAAGGCAGCCTAGTATTGGCTGTGTTGTGTGGTTATCAGTGATCACTCTTATACAGATCTACAATGAAAAGGAGCAAGGCAGACAAGGAAAAAATACAAAATGTACAGTTTAAGGAGAAAAGGACCACCAGGAAGTGTAATGGAGCCAAGTCCACTGTTCAAGAGATGACATGTTTAAAGAAAAGCCTGATGCTCAATGGGATAAAGCAAATGGTGACCTCTGCTCACAAGACCCGCTCGGCTAAGCTTCCAAGTTGTAAAGAGGGATTAAAAGAGAACGTAAGTAGTGAAGGAAACCATCAACAGCAGAACACTGAATGCAAACGTCACTGAAAGTGAGGGCCAAGTTTCAGCCCCGGCAAACAGCAGAAATTGGCAGTAGCATCCACACACACGCTTTAGAGGCCGGGATCCAAGGAAGGGATTGTGGAATCTTCCTCAATGACTAAGGAAAGCTGCTGAGATCAGGCGTGTGTCAGAGGTATCCCGGCATGGAGGCCTACAGAGACCATTGCCTGAGACTTTAAAGGTGAAGCCTGGATTGTGTGGGAGACCCCAAGTTGTTGGAGTTGCCAGAACTGTGGGATCCCTGCCAAGGAGAGCTGGTAACAAGGAGTTGAGGCAGCCAGAGAGAGCAGTGAGCTGTAGTCAACGAAGCCGGAAGGAGTTGGAAATCTAGAGAGCGCTTTGACATAAGATATGTGGAGTGAGAATTCCGGAATTTTGGTATCTTTGAAAAATACAGAAATGTCGTAAAAGTCTGTTTTCATTTTCATCCCAGGTGTGGGTTATGGGGTTCTTCAGATTGTCCACAGCAGGCGACTGTCTCTTCACCCTCCAGATTGATCTCTGTCTCCTGTAGATGCTCACTGTTCCCGTCTCTGTCCCTGCCTCTCCCCGGTCCTCTCATCCTTTTCCTTGGCTCTTTTTCTTATGTCTCTCGCCATTAACTTCTTGTTTTCTGCTTTTCTTTGCTAAACTCACTTCTGGTTTACTTCTGTATTTCTTTGTCCTCAGAGAGCTTTTTAAAAAGTAGGAATGAGATCATGCCTCCACTCCCTCATTTAAACTGTTCAGTGGTTCCCCACTACATTTAGAGTGCAATCTAATTTTCTCAACACTGTCTGGATGACGGGGCCACTCTCCAGCACCATTCTGAGCCACACGCTCTCCATCCTTCCCCCATTGTGCTTCTGGGAATATGTCATACTTTCTTCACATGCAGCCTTCGTCAGAACCACTCTCAGTGTACAGAACCCTTCTTCCTTTCTTGGCTAAACACTTGCCGTTCTTCAGGTTTATGCTTTTCTTACAGAAAAATAATTTCATTCAAGTTACGTCTAAAGGAGGCCCCTGTTATGTTTCTCTTGAGAGATTTTGCTTTTGGCTTCAAAGCACTGGCGTGGCTTAAAGTCATACAGTGATTCGTCTGGTTCCTATGTCAGTCTTTTGTGGTGTTTGTTATTAGCTCTGTAAGGACAGTAAGATGGTCACCATGTTGATCTTAGTTATGGTGACTAGTTCAATAAAGGATGTGGATAAATGTTTATTGAAAACATGAATGCGTGTATTATCACACCAAACAGGATATATCCTGAAATAAGAAATAAAGCTAAATGGGACAAAGAATTTATGTTTAAAATATAAACTCATGGGCTGAGAAAATGGCTCAGAGAGTAAGAACACTTTAGGTAAGGACTTAAATTCTACTTTTCAGCAGCTATGAAAAAGCAGGTCCACAACCCCAGCATGGTGGAGTGGAGACAGGCACATCCTTGATAATCTGCTGTAGCCTCTGCATGGGTGTGTAGGGGTCTGTGCACACGTGCACATCACATACACAAATCACAAATTTGTGAAGACTTAGTCTAGCAAAGAGAATCTAAGTTGCATATCTGGCTTCAAGTTTTGATGTTGCTGTATTAAAATTTTTATTTTCATTTATAACCATACATTTGTTAGTGAAAGAAGTCTTCTAAGTTACATTTAATGGAATCCTGTCAGTCTTTTTAATTTTATAAGTTTTGTCAAATGCACTATAACTATGTCTCATCATAGATTTCCTAGTCAAGTGCTCCTACACCAAGTACTTTATGTATCACCTCATTTTATTTTTGCATCAGGCATCTGAGGGTGATGGTGAGACCCTGTTTTTCTGATACACTTTTAGGTTCCAAGAAGTTAGCACCGTCATGCCCACATAGCTGGTTTACGCTGGAGCAGGAATTGAACCCAGATGAATCCAGTGCTTTGTACTACCAAAGTGCTGTTTTGATGGTGAGTACATTAGTTTGTACTTTAAAAATATATGCAAAATATTTGGTAGCGATACAGAATTTTTGTGTTCTCTGCTAAGCAGCTTTGAAGTATTTAACTCAGAATTTTAAAGCTAAGAATTTTACATTTCTGCATCTATCAGGAATACTAGATTCTTGAACTATTATTTTAGAGAACAACATCAAAATGGTGAAGCATCTTTGACGTGCACTGCAGGCATACAGAGTAGTATAAAATGCCTGTCTTCCCACTGCTATTCAGCTCTGCACTTGGCCCTGTCTCTGCAGCTTTTGTGTCCTGGCATCGTCTGGAGGCTCAGTGCTGTGCCGTGGCAATCCTTTTCCTTACAGAAACTTACTTTATTTGTTTGCCATTTTGGTACTTTCCCCCCAGGTTTATATCAGGATTGTGTCATGGGACTTTAAGTCCTTCACATCACATTTTATCATGTGGGAGAGGAATAAACTGTGGTTCAGAGCCTGCAGCCCTGAGCAAGAATGTTCCATAAAATGGCTTTCTCTTTTGTGATCTGAGGTCAGATTTCAAGGAGAACCTTCAGGAGAATAACCTCAAGGACCTCGTTATTGCTTTTTTGTGATGAGTGGATTGGGCTCAGACCTGGTCAAGCTGCATATGGAAGGCACATCCTGTTTCTCCCATTTGCCCTGGAGCCTCTCGAAGTCGAGTATAATGTTCTTGACTTATGCATTATGTTTGCTTGTGAAAGATTTCCATCAGGATTAGAGTACAGTTTGGACTTGGGGTCACATGAGAGTTCTTGTTTTGTTTTTATTTAATCTAAAGGGGGAGGGGGGACCCAATAATCAAAAATCCTATTAAAGTTGGTAAAGAATTGAAGGCAGCTTCTCCAGAAAGACAGAGAAAGAAAAAAGCCAAATTAGGTGCACCCCCAGGAATGACATGTCCCCTTTCCCCCAGGAATGACGTGCTGCTGGCCAGATTGGGGCCGAGACTCAGAGAATAGAAATGAGGAAGATAGGGGTAAATGACTGAGAGGAAAGTTGAGGTTGTGCTGCAGACCAGGGCCAGGACTGACCACACACCTACTATTGCTTTACAAGACAATACAAACAGCTAGAGTATATTTGAAAAGCTGACTATATCTGGGATGCCGGTGAGAACTCATTAAGTAACTGATTCAGTCTGGACATTTATAAAAGTTTCTCCCCAAATATACAGTGTACACAATAGCTTTTCATAGCTGAGGATCTGTTATGATGTGCCCGAGTACTCTTTTATTGCAAACTAGTTTATTTATTTATTGCTGTACCATGGGTTGAGCCCCAAGGCCTTGCGCATGCTGGACAAGCGTTCTGTAGGTGAACCATCCCTAGATCTAAAGAAATATTGTTTAAGGTAATGCAGGTGGGTATGTTCCTATCATTTCAGCAGTGCTGATGGTCATACCAGAAGAATCTGAAAGCATGTGTCTTTTGCTAAAGTTCAAGTGACTGACCCTTGTACCCAGATCCTTCATTTTCCTTCATAAAACTGATTCTGTTGAATTTTCCGTAAAAAGCGCAGCTGCTGAACATTCTTGGGCTGGCTCCTTTGTGAATGTGCCACTGTTCTGGGCGTGCGCACGCCTTATAATTGTAGCTTTCTTTTGTTGGTAGTCGGCAGCTCCAACTGTTAAAGCCCTTGTCTGATTATGTGGAACTTCATTTTAATGGGAGTTCTTTGCTGTGTTTTTTTTTGAAGAAATGGTCTCGGAAGCTTCATACTGTGAACCTTTGTTGGGGACAAAGGGTTATTTATGCTAAAGGAAAATGTATCCCCCGCTGAATTAACTGGTGGGAAGCAGAACCAGCTCGCTAGCAATCCTCACTTGTGCTTTGGCCTTTTGCTGTGGTGGAGAGGAGGAATGCAATCAGAAAGGCCATTCTGCGGTCTTTGGCCTTCTGCAGAGAGAATGTGTGACACAATGCTAAGCTCTTCAGTTAGCTTTACCTCGGGGGTTCTGTTTGTTCCTCGGAGAGCACAGCGTCTAGTTGGCACCGTGCATGAGAGGTATGCGACAGCGCTCCGGAGGACATAACTTTGGAAATAGGTAACCCTTTAGCCTTACCAAGAGTTTTATGTTATACCTGCCATAAACAAGCAACAAACGTATGCTTTTATATAGTCCTTATAATCTTTAAACCTTTCACTAATTTTCTCCTTGCAATCACATTAAAGAATTACATGGGTTGGATTTAATTTATTAAACTTTGTCTTTCTGTTGTAGATTCCAAGAGCAGAGCTTTGGAGCCAGCACTGCCGCTTCTTTTGCTTTTGACAGATTATCACGGGAAGGTAGTGAGTATTTTTAAGTCCCAGTTGAAATGGACAGTTAACTTTACTATCTTCTTATCTAGCAGAGAAAGCCTATGGCTAAGCATGTGATTCAAGTCCATATGACTCATAAAGATGTGATCAGCACAAGGAGACGGAAGACGCCTGAGTTTCAGTATCGATTGGGAGGAGGGGGTTATATTTACATCCCTTTTACATTATTGTATACAGGAAAAGGCTCAGGGAGACTATTCTGTGAAGCACGTTTTGCCATGAATTCTGTGTAGCACCAGGGATGGTGCACTAAAGTGTTTCAGGTCTTTCTTGGTCAAGTAACAGGTGCCCTTATGCAGACAGAAGTAAGACATCCCGCTAAGTTCTCACTGTTACTTATTCTGACTAGATGTGAGGGTCTCAGGTGTTCTGTCAAAGAGGCAGGAAATCACGTGCCTCAGTCTTAGAATCTGGGGTTCGAGGGAGCAAGAACTCTGCCATCCATCTGGGAGCTAATGCCATCTTCCTTCTCCAGACTAGAAGCTTTATCTCAGTGTAGATGACCATGCAGCCTGCAATCCAAGTAAGTTCTCTCTTTGTGAAAGATAAATATATAGCATGAATTGATATTATTGACTTAATCCATTTTATGGCATGAGTATTTTTTTTTTTTAAACACTACATTTTAACAGTAGGTGTACTGCATTTTGACTTTCTAGTTCCGAGAAGATTTTGATTCTGAGTTTTACTTGTGCTAGATCTTTGAAAGAATCAAAAGAATGCTGTGTTAGTGGGTCAGGCTGGGGAAAGTAAGTAGAACGTTTTATAGTATTCCCTCCTTACAATATGGTACATGTTTACAGTTGAAGGAACAGTAAGGAGAAAACAAATACAAGATACAAGGCTTAGTTTAGATAATTGTGCATATGCTTTATAAATGAGCCTGTACCTGACTGGATGTTAAAATTAAAAATTTTATTAAAATTAAAGAGTAGGGCTTTTTTTTTCCTATTTATGATTGGGCAAAGCCAGCTGTGTCACAGAAATCATTGTAGTCTAAAGTTTGTGTTTGCTGTATTTCTTGCCTTTCTATTCTTTTGTTTTCTTTCCTTAGATATTAATAGAGTAGTTAAATATTAATTTAAGGGCAAAAGACACACTAAACCTTTCTATCTAGAAAGATACAGTCAGATGCCAATAAATACATCAGGAAGCCAGAGCTTAAGGGTTGATCACATCTTATTTCTGACCCCACTTTTATCCGCTCTCAGTGAGAGGCTGGTGAGGTATCTTACCTCCGTGTCTCTGCTTCCTCCGCTTCCATCACCTGTAAGGTGAGAATAACAATTTATGTTTTGCAGGTTGATCGTGAAGCAACGAGATAGCAAGATAGTGAGATACAGAGAACCTGCCTACTAGGATGCACATTGCCTATTGCACACTTCAGGAGTTTGTTTCTTTAGTAATTCTTTCTCTAACATCTGTTGATATCTCACCAGAGGAGACTGGAAATGGTCCCCCCTCCCCCTACCCCTTATAGTTTGTCTTCACAAATTCAAGCAAGGCAAAAATCCCACCCATAGTCTAGAAGCTATTTGCAATTGTTACCTGATAGGAGAGGGACCATGTGTTTTCTTCAGTGGAGTGACACTGGGTGTATAAACCACACTTTGAAGGCAGACCTCTTGCTTGGTAGTTGTTGGCCAACAGGAATCAGACTTAATGCTTTCTTGTTCTTCAGGGGGTTTTGTTCATTTGTTTTTGTTTTTAGCAGGAGCTCTGTGACTTTTTTGATATGTTCATTGTCTGTAAGTGCTGCTTTGCTTTCTGTTAAAATATCCTAAGGTTCATTTATGCCTCCCGTTGCATGTTTATTCCTTTCCCTAGCAATGAGAAAACTGTCCCTATTCAGTCACTCCTATATGTGTGACCACGCTCTCACTGTCTGCCTTCTCCCTGGTGGAGATGCACAGCTGGCTGGGCTCCGACACTCTCTAATGACTGCCCTGCTCTGCCAGACACCTCGCAGAGGGCCACCCGTATACATCACTGCTTTTTACATTCCAAGTCACCACCCTTGAAGTACTTCTGCACACCTCACTTGGATAGCCTCTTGAAGTACAGGAACCATTTGTACTCTTTTCTTAAAAAGTGACTTCATGGTTGTTTCTTTCATAATTAGCACACAGTTTTCTATAAACACTCTGAAAGCAAATCTGCTCATTTCAAATATTTCCAAGTGCTGGTTTGATAGTATGCTTATCTAATCTTATTGTTTATTTTAAAATATTAGATATTTTTTGGCTTTACAGGCCAGTAGGCAAAATCAAGACTGTTAGATAGGCACTAGGATATATATATAATATAATATAATATATATATAATATAATATAATATATAACCATTTAAAAGTGTTTCAGTTGTAGGCATAAAAATACAGATAATAAATGAGATTTGCTTATAGACTATAGTTGATTTGCCATTCTAATTGCTTTAATCAAAGTATTTGGAGAAAAATTAAAGCTAGCTTTCTAGGGGCTGGAGTAATGGCTCAGTGGTTAAGAGAGCCCGTGCTCCTGTAGAAGACTTGAGTTTGGTTCTAGAACCCATATCAAATGACTCACAGCTACCTGCAGCTCCAAAGGATCTGACACACTCTCCTGGCCTCTTGGGCACCTTACTAATGTGCACAGCACACCCAGACACCCCCCCCCCCACACACACAATTAAAAATAATAAAATAAATATCTAAACATCACAATTATGATTTGAAGTTTGCAGAAGCCATTCATGCATGCATTCACTCATCCATCTCCCTAATTTCTGCTGCCTGTTAGGGCCAGGGCTAGATGCTGCAGACATGTATCTTGTAAGACAGGGGTCATTAATCTATTTATAGCTAAGGTGCGGGGATTCTGGTATAGTTACTAGTATACTCCTAAGCTAGTAAGTGGAGGAAAAAATACTATTTGTTGAATTTTTATTCTCTTGTCTCTACAGTAGGATCCATTCATTAATTTAGTGTTTATTGACATCAACCATTGTATTAAATACTAAAAACATTCCAAATAGTCCAGTTTTCTTGGATTTATATATTTTCTATGAGATGGCACAGTTTTGCTTATTCTGGATGGCCTATGGCTACTTACTTAAACATAGTGATGTGGGTTATGGTGATATTAAGCAAAGATTGCTTTCTCTCAGCTGGTTGGTGTTTTTATGTAGGTGTGGTTTGGAGAAGATCTCCCTCTAAGTCCCAGGTGTCCTCTGACTCCCAGACATGGCCCTGGACTGGCAGATGTGTGTCAGTATGACGAGTGGATATCTGTGAGACATGAAGCCACTCTGTTGCCTATGCAAGAAGACCTCTCTATTTGGTTGTCTGGCTTACTAGGTAAGGCTTACAAAGACACTGATGTTTCATGTTCGTTTACTGAGTGACTGACTGTTCCAGTTGCCAGGGATACTCAGGTGAGCGACAGAGTCAGGTCCTTGTTTTCACAGTCCATACAATGAAAGGGTGCTCTCGCCCCAGCCTGGCTTTTCAATTGTAGGGAACCTGAGATTTGAATGATGTAGCCAGTCATTTTGAATAATCAACATTTTATGGTTAATATTATTAGATTTAAAAAAATTGTGTATTTCTAATAATGTTTTATTTGTTGTTTTTTTAACTGATTTATCCCAATCTTGAATGAGCCATAAGGTTATAAGTGGAAGATATCCTTTAGTTATATAAAAATAAAATAGTTTCTGAAACATGGAGGGACAGAAGCAAAGGAAACCAAAAAGAAAATGCCACTTGGGGAATGACTGGCATCATATTTTTTTACTCTATTCAAGATTGTTATGAGTGCTCTGAACTTTCTTCCCATTGAGGGAAAAATATCAGTTTTTATTTTGTATATGTGTGCATATGTACATATGCATGTGTATGTATACTTGAATATGTGTGCATGTGTGTTATATATATATATATATGCTTGGGTATGTGTGTCATGTGTATTTGTGCATGTGTATGTATGCTTGGGTATGTGTGCATGTGTATATGTATGCATGCATGTGTGCGTGTGTACGTATGCTTGGATGTGTGTGTATATGTGCATGGTATGTGTATATGTGCATATTTATGTATGCATGAGTATGTGTGCATGTGCATGAATATGTATGCCTGTGTATAGGTACAGGTATGGGGGTATGTGTATACATGTGTGTTAGTGTGTGTTTGTGTGACCATGGGCATGCCGACCCAGCTGATACAAGCTCTTGAGCTCTGCCTGACTGTACCACAGGCATACCAACATACCTTACTTTTATGTGTGTTTTTGGGGACCCAAACTGAGATCACAGACTTTACTGAGTAAGCTTTCTCCTGAGCCCCTCAAATCACTTAGCTCTAGACTTTGATGTAGCATTCTGAGATTTTCATGAGAAGGAAAAGCCTGAAGATGGACTGAGGCCCTTCCAAGATAAACACACAATAAGCAGTTTCTCTGGTTTTGTCTGGTATCAGCTTGATAATGGGAAGGCTTTTAAAGTTTATAATGGAAAATTGCTTTTTACAGAAGCTATTTTAGAGGCAAAAGTCGATATCCTCAGTTATTCAGCTACTGTATTTAATCTATAAATTACAACAAAATGTACTTTATCTATAAAGAGCGTTTTTTTCTTGTACAAGTGTTATTAATGTGCAGTGAATTTATCTAACACAAGTGTACATATGTTATCCCCAAACTTTATGTAGCACAAACCTTTTCTTTTGTCTTTGATTTAACTCAACATTACTAGTTTTACTATACCTCTTAAGAGTGGTAACTTAGTGTCTCATCTGGTATGTGTTTATTTTTCCAGCTGTTACCCAGTTGTATTAAAGTTTTAACCACTGTTTTTGAATTTGCCGTCTCTAGATGTGTCTTAGCTTTCCAATGTGCTTTTAGGTATTGACATTAAGGCAGAAAGATTATTGGAAGAGCTTGATAACGGAGTCCTGCTGTGCCAGCTCATCAGTGTTCTCCAGAACATGGTGAAAGCCTGCTACCCTGACGAGCCAGGGGTAAGTGAGCTTTTGACAGCAGGGGGTTGTCTCTTCATCGCTACTCCTCACTGCCCCTTGTGCTTGGATATTTCCAGCCTATGGCTGGCTTTAAAAGTGGATTTCATTTTTTGAGCATTGGAAAGGTAATATTTGTAAACTAAAGATGGAAACATTAACCTTGAGGCTTGGAAGATCACTCGTTATCATGTAACAAGTAAACATGGAACATATAGAGTACTCATCATGTAACATGAGGGCCTGAGTTTAGAGCCTCAGCACCCATGGAAAGGGTGGATATGGTGGCTTGTGCCTGTGATTCTAGTACTAGGAGACAAAGACAGGCAGATTCCAAAGGCTCACTGGCCCACTCGTCCACCTAGTAAGTCAGCAAGTCCCAGGTTCATAGAGAGACCCTGTCTAAAAACAAATCTCCATGAGCATACGCACATGTGGGTGTTGCAGTAAATCTCCAACTCTAATAAGCCTGTGCAAATAACCCACAACTCTGTTACAGTATTTATAAGCTGCATGCCTAGATGGGCAGAGGTACTACTACACTACTGTATTCCCAGCTATGAGATTCCTTGCTATGTGGCTTCTCCTGGCCACATGGTTCTGCTTCATCTTGCTTCTGCATCCTCTTCCTCCGTCCTTCTTCCTCTCTCATTCTTCCACTCTCTAAAACCTCCAGCCCCACCTTTCCCTTCCACTGCCCAATCACAGGCTCTAGCCTTTATTTGACCAGTTAGAATGGGGAGAAGGTTCTCATGAAATCACCTGAGTATGTGATCCACTCCTCGTCGGGGCAGCCCTTTTGAGGAAGTAGAATTAGCATCAAAATACAAACAGCACCAGGGCAATCCACAACGTGTGGGTGCACAAGCATATATATACATACATATATACATACATACAACACACACACACACAACATCAACATTTATAGACAACATACATATACTATATAATTATATACACACACACACACACACACACACACACACCAGAAACAACAACAACATAAATATTTACCTTTGTGGCATTTATTTGTGAATGTTCACTGATATTACGTCTATAGACAGTATCTAAGATAACCTGATATGCTATAGGTGATCTCCAGTAGTTAGATCCTAAAAGCATAGCTAGAACTATCCACAGCCTTCTATATGGTTATGCAAGAAAAGGGCTTGTGGTTGTTCTTGGCTGTGCTGGCTAGTTCTATGTCCAGTTGACACAAGCTAGAGTTATCTGGAAGGAGGAAACTTCTATTTTAAAATGCCTCCATGGATCCAGCTGAAAGGCATTTTATTAATTAGTGATTTATGGGGAGGGCCCAGCCCATGGTGAGTGGTGCCATCCCTGGGCTGGTGGTCCTGGGTTCTATAGAAAAGCAGGCTGAGCAAGCCATGGGAAGCAAGCCAGTAAGCAGCACTCCTCCAGGGCCTCTGCCTCAGCTCCGCCTCCCAGTTCTGCCCTCCTGTCCTGACTTCCTTCAGTGATGAACAGTTGATACTGATGTGTAAGCCCAATAAACCCTTTCCTCCTTCACTTGCTTTTGGTCATGGTTGTCATCACAACAATGGAAACCCTAAGACAATGGCACACAGGTTACCTCTTTTGTTATTTTTATCATCATCATCTCTATAGTCTTCGTCTGCTGCCTTGGTGGGAAAGTTATGAATATTGGTGAAATATATAGCATTTTTAAAGATAAAGTGATGATTTGAAGTAGATTAGGTTTTTTTTTTTTTTTTTTTTTGTTTTTGAGACAGGGTTTCTCTGTATAGCCCGGCTTCCTGGAACTCCCTCTGTACACCAGGCTGGCCTCGAACTCAGAATCCACCTGCCTCTGCCTCCCAAGTGCTGGGATTAAAGGCGTGAGCCACCACTGCCGGTGTAGATTAGGTTTTTAATCTTTCTTTTTATTAAATGTTCAGAGTTTTTGAGAGTTTGGAGCCTATTAGTTAAATATAATATAAAATGGTATCATTGTTCTTGGAGGGCAATAAGTGAGCTGTCTGTATAGATGCATACATACACGTAGGTATCCATATACGTGATACTGAAAGTACATCCTTTGGTATATGAAATTCTCTACTTCTAGGAATGTGTTCTAAGAAAATCACAGATAAAAATGATATAAATGTTAAAAATAACCTGCTTATAAATAGAGATGTAAAAAAATTGTATCTAATCACATTGGAATATAATATATTTATTAAAATGATTATTTAAATGTATACTTTTTAAGTCTTAAATATGCCCACAACTCTGCCAGTGTACATTCCTCAAATCGTGCACACTTTGCACATACACAAATCAGTTTGCAGAATTGTCTGTATGGCAGTTTCTAGGTACACTTACATGCCTTTGCACAGGGACATTCTATCTAGAGTGCCAGTGAGAGGATTTCAGTTAATACTAATCATCTTTGTATTTTGCTATATTTATTTGTATATTTTTGGAAATGATAATATATTCTGTATTTAATCATGCATGAAGGCTATTTCAGTTCTGGAAAATAATAGCACCCAGAAGGAGATGCCTAGACCTGGTAATAGCAGTTGTCTCTGGGGAGAGACTCTGGTAGAGGTGGAGAAAGACCCACTGTACTTGATGCATTAAAAACATCACGGTTAGGAACTGCCAAGTGCAAAAGCAAAAGAAATCCCTCTTCCCGGCCCCAGCCCCGGCAGGAATGTCACAATACTCTTGAGCCAGAGTTAAACCCACAAAAATAAAAACCTAGGGTTTTCTGAGCCTGTGGTCACCAAAGAATCTGAGTTAAGGACGGGCAACTACTGAATTATAGTCTGTTGCTTCATGAGTCTGTCTGAAGAGGAAAGCAACACTGAGGGTTTGTTAAACTGTAGCGTAGCATAGTCTTGTGCGCATGTTCAACTGTGTGGAGAGACACTCTTAGGAGCTTTGCAATTACCAGGCCGCCATTTTAAATTTTGAGGTTCTTGTGCTGCTTTAAAAAGAAGATCAGAGAAGCGTGAATCTACTGTGAATTGTGAGTAGATCATTTTTGTAGGAATCTTTTTCTGGAAAACACTTAAGTAAAAGAAGAAAGTCATTTTTGAAGATAATTATTTTCCCTCCAAACTGTGCAGTCTTTTGGTACATTTAATACATTTAGCATTTACTTTGTCATACTGAGATGAGCACCTAATGAAAATATTTGTTTGTTTTTTGTTTGTTTATCCTCATATCTTTTCTAGAATTTTCCAATGAGAAAAGTGCCCTGTAAGAAAGATGCTGCCTCGGGCTCATTCTTTGCCAGAGACAACACCGCAAACTTTCTTCACTGGTGCCGGGACATTGGGGTGGATGAAACTTACCTCTTTGAGTCTGAAGGTTTGGGTAAGAGCTGCTGCTGTTGGAGCTGTCAGTGTTTGTTAGGATGCTTCTGTGTCTGTCCCTCATTTCTAAACTGCTAAGCAGTGACTCAGAGTGCCGTGTCCCAGTTACTTACACAATTCAGACTTCACTTATATGTGAAATTGTGGGAGAATCAGATATTTATCAATGTAGTAAGCCTTTCCCTTATTTTCCTGGGCTTTATATATATCTAAAAAGAATGATGGTTTTTGACATTTTGTTAAAGAAATCATGCTCCAAGCTGGGCGGTGATGGCACATGCCTTTAATTCCAGCACTCAGGAGGCAGAGTTTGAGGTCAACCTGCTCTACAGAGAGTACCAGTGTTAGCATTTTTGTCTAGCCTCAGCCCCACAGTTACCTGGCAACAGCCAGGTGTGCCTGACTCACTATAAAAGGGCTGCTTGCCCCTCCTCTCTCTCTTGCTCTCTTACCTTCTTGCTCCTGCTCTGTCCTCTTGCCCCTTCCCCTTCCCTCCACGTTCCCCTCCCCCTTCTCTCTCCATATGCTCATGGCTGGCCTCTACTCCTCTACTCTGTCTCTCTCTGCCTTTCTCTGCCTCTACTACCCTCCCTACTCCCCTCCCATGCCCTGAATAAACTGTTTTATACTATACTGGTGGTGTGGCTGGTCCCTCAGGGGGAATGGATGCCTCAGCATGGGCCCATGGAGGAACCCTGTTCCCCCATACCTGACTGCACATTCACCAAACACATTTCTTCTCTTCTTATGTTTTTATAAAACACAACACCCAGTATAGCCAGGACTACCCAGAGAAACCCTGTCTCAAAAAAGCAAGCAAGCAAACAACAAAAAGCATGCTCCACTGAAAAATCGCAGGTGTATTTTTCTCATTTTGTTAAGTCAGCAGAAGCGTCTGTATGGTACTAATGGAGCATCTGGCTGGTTGTTTTACACACACACACACACACACACACACACACAGACATGCAACACACGCACAAACACACACACAAACACACACATTCATAAACATGCACACACACATATGCATACACATATGTGCACACACACATTCCAAAGCATTTATAGATGTGTACGTGTATACATACATATGCATGTACAGAAATGCACTGAATGTATAATGCTGTTGTTTATCTCAAAGGGGACACTGTATTTCTCGACAGAGGTTTTATCACGGAAGCTGTTTACAGCTCCTGATTTATGGTGCTGATTAAAAGCAAACAAGACTCTTAGTTGAATTTGCTAGTGTGGCCTGCTCCCGGCTGGGCTGCAGCCTGCTGGGGTGCTTTTGCCTCCCCTGGCCCAGTGTAGAGCAAGACACAGTGTTTGCCCTGGAGGCTACTGTGCAGTAAGCCCAGGTGTTCGGATTGTTACCCACAATGAAGCTGATTAAGTGTCACATCCAGCTAGCTACTAGAGATCGAAGGAAGGGGGATGCTTTAGTTCTCCCCTTTGTAGCTTACTCTTTGAAATGGTCTAAGATTGCCATTTAGGTTTTAAATGTAGAAGATATCTTTCCTCGAGCACTGCTGAAGGGCAGTGTGGGACTAAGAAAAATACTGCTAACACCAGTAACTCATTTGTAGGCATTGAAGTGAGAATTTTCTTTCTTTTTTTTAACATCTGCATGGCACTCAAAGTAATTTTATGAAAGAAGTACACTATTTTAAAGTACTTGGGATATTTATAAAAACAGGTTTGAAATATTTCATGATAAATTCCTTTATTTCTGTAGATGTTAATTCGAATGGAGGCCTTTCTGTTGCTTTAATCAGTAATATGTTATAGCCAAGCATGTTAGTACACTCCTGTATAACCTCAGCCTGAGCCATGTATCAAGCAGGACCTGTTTTTAGAGGAAACAGATTGTTTTTGTGTATCTAATAGAGATGCAGTTCATACCTCAGGGACCTACTGGTGCAGTCAGTGTGTGCTCGGAACACATTGCACATTGACTTAGGATTCCAAAGTTCCCTAAGGTTTCTAACTCTGAGGAAAAGGTAGATAGATAGTCACAGGCAATGTCCTGGGGAAGCTAGCATGAAGGCTATGAAGAGTGTCAGGCTCTGCTCCCTCCTCCTCCTCTTCCTCCTCTTCTTCCTCTTTCTCTTCTTCCTTCTCTTCCTCCTTTTCTTCCTCTTCCTTCTCCTCTTTCTGCTCTTCCTCCTCCTTCTCCTCCTTTGCTCACTTGTTAAAGTTACATCATTTGTCTTTTTTATGGGCCTGCAATGGTTTTGTGAGTATTCTAGATGCTTTACCCCATCAAATATAATTTGCAAGTAGTTTTACATCTTTCACTTTTTACTAGTATCCTTGGATGTCTAGAGTTTTTAAATTTTTAAAATTCTGTTATAAATTTTATTTACTGCATATATTACATATATGTAATATATATGAGTGTTTGGTCTGCATGTGTGTCTGTGTGTCATGTCTGTGCCTGGTACCTGGGGAGGCCAGAGAAGGGTGTCAAATGCCTTTAGACTGGAATTCAGACAGTTCCCAGCTGTCATGTGGGTGCTGGGAAATGAACCTGGGTCCCCTGAAAGCGTCAGAGCTCATAACTGCCGAGCATCTCTCCAGTCTCAAATTTAAAGTAATTAAGTTTGTCTCTTTATTTTTTGTACTTTGTTGTATCTAAGTATCATGTTTAACAAAGACGATACAGGTTTTTACCTGTTGATCTTGTATTGTTTTGAGGCCACAATCTGCTGCGATACTGAGCAGAACGGATGGGAGTGGTACTCTTATCTTTAGCCTGGCTTCAGGAAGAAGGTTTTCCACCATTTACCTTACATGTAAATGATATTAGAATGCTATTAGCTGCGGGCTTTGAATGAATGCCCTTTATCAGATTGAGAAAGCCCACCCCTTTTCTGTCTTTTTCATGCATTGAAATGGTGTTAGAGTCTTTGAAATTCTTTAATCTGTATGTTATCCCCTTTTTATGTGATGTAGGACCACTGTTTCTGTTAATTACATTGGTTGATTTTCATGTATCCAACTATTCACATTCCTGGCATAAATTGTACCTGTCCACTACATGCTGCTGGATTGTGTTGCCAGCATGCTGAAGATGGTTATGTTCTTATGTGTGAGACTTCGATACTGGCTTTTGGTTTTCTTGTGATATCTTTCTCTGGCTTCTGTCTTTGTTTTGAAGATAATGTTGCTTCAGAGAGTAAGTTAGAAATTGCTACTTCCTGTTTTGTAAAGTTTGAGAACTATATAGAGCAAAGTCGAGGAGACATGTCTCTTCGAACAGCGTCTCCTGCTGAGAGATCTGTACTATACTGTGTTCAGATATAGGCAGAGGTCAAGCTTTGTCTGTGTTCTCCACCTTGTTTTTGAGCCAGGGTTTCTTGCTAACCCTGGAGCTCATCGGTTTGTCTAGGTTGGGCAGCCACTGAGCCTTGGGATCTTCTGTGTTTATCTGGTTACAGATGTGGCCCTATACCTGGCTGTTGATACTGGATATCAGAACTCAGGGTCTTTTGTTTGACCTTTATGACTGAGCCATCTCCCCAACCCTTACTGTAATGCAGTGCTATTAATCCATAGTTTTTAAAAATGAAATGAAAGTAAATATCCTGGACCACTGTCCATTCCTTTTTTGTTTCTAGTTTAATTTTTTTTTAAGCACAGAAGAAATTGTTATATAGAGACAGTAAAAATGTGCTTTCTGTGTCTCCTCTAAGCAAGTAAGCCTGTTGTCTTCATTTTCCTTTCTTATACTCTATCCTCTGTCAGAATGTATTTCCTGTCTTACATCTGAGTCTTAAAACATATGCTCTTTTTTCCCCCAGTTTTACATAAAGACCCCAGACAGGTGTACCTTTGTCTTCTTGAGATTGGTCGGATTGTGTCAAGGTGCGTATTTCTCAACATTTCAGAATTTCAAAATCATAAATACCGCTAAACCACTTAAATTTTATCATAGTTTCTATATCCAAAGAACGTGATTCTTGATTAAAATGGAGTAACCCAATTTTCTGTTTTATTTTTCTGTGTCTTTATTTACTTGTACTTACATGAGCGTGCGTCAACGTTTGTTGTCTACTTCTGCCTCACCTTCATTTCACATGAAGTTGTGGAAATGCTACTTGGCATTTTCAGATTAAGAACAGGGTAAAAACATGCAGTTCAAAGCAGATCAGGTCCCATTTGGTAAGAAGGCTGAGCCCTTGTGTCCCACATGCCTGCATCAGCCCTGTCTGCCCGCCAGCCTGTTTTAAAACTGCCTTTCAGGATGCCAGGAAAAATATAGAAAATATTACATAATACCAGATATATGTTATGATATAGAGATTGGAGTTGAATTTTGGGCAATCTGAAATGTTAAAAAGGATATCCAGTTGTCTCAGTGCAACAATTTGTAGAAAAGAGTTATACAGACTTCACTCCAAAAATAAAACCTTACCTGTCTTGATCTGCAGAGGTGTAGTTGAGTGCACACTGAATGATCAGATTTCCTGGCTTGCTTTCAGATATGGAGTTGAGCCACCAGTCTTAGTAAAACTTGAGAAAGAAATTGAGTTGGAAGAGACCTTGCTTAATGCCTCGGGGCTTGAAGAGTCCATCAGCATCCTGAAATCCTGCTGTCAGCAAGAAGAACTACATGAAGCTGTAGGTAACCACTGTGCCTTTTGGACTATGCCAGTGACGTTTTATAATTTTGTGTATTTTTAAATTGCTACTGGAAATACTGTGTATAAAAGAAAATGGTTTCTATTTAGAATATATCCAAGTTACTAACTCTCTGGGTTCTGTGTGTGTGTGAAGAATAGATGTATACTCAAAGAATGACAGGAAAAGGCCACAAGAAAAAATTTTTTTTTTCCTTTGTAAATATGGTGGCATTATAATCTGGGTTGTAAATAATCAAGGATTGCTTTCTTGGTTATATATTGCATTTGTTTTATAGTAATAGCCCAAGTGTGAGATGATGAGAGGTTGAATTTGGACACAGTGGTGAGCAATGGAGCAAATGAATAAATATAAGCCATGTTTAGGAAGTAGAATTGACAGGACTTATTCAAGGATTGTGAGGGAGAAACAGATCCAAGGTTAAGTGGATGGTACCCAGATGCTAGGGGAACGGAGGAGGCAGAAAAGCTGCAAGGACAAACTGATGGGTTTTTCTGAACATTGTCCCTAACAGACAATATGCAGAGTTGTTATATGACAGGCTGTGTTGTGATGGTTTTCTCAACACTGCCTGCTCCTTCTGTAGAAATTAACAGAATCATTCTTTTAGGTTCTAAATCTTCTTCAGTGACTCTAATATAAGTGATGGAGGTGGCGGAATATCAAACATTTTCTGCTGAAAAGTGTCAGAAATTATTTGACAATAAGAATATTGCTAGTTATAAATAATAATGTTTCTTTTCTTGTTAAATATAATTTATTTGAGAAATCACTCAGCCTGGGGCCTGGCAAGCAGTTGGTAGAGAGGGCCTGCTGCACAAATGTGAGAGGCTGAGCTCAGATCTTCAGCACCCAAGTAAAAACTAGCTGTGGAGGCACATGGGTGTCACCTTCGTGTTGTGGGGGTGGGAGGTAGCGGGCAGAGACACTCAGTTTGCTGGAGCTCGCTGGCCCAGCAATCTAGCCAATTGATAAGCTCAGAAAAGAAAAAGGAGGAGGAAGGGGAGGAGGAGGCAGAAGAGAAGACGTGCTTGATGTAGACTTCTTGCCCCCACATACATGAGTTTACGCACGCGTCTACACTCATATTATACAGACCAACATACAAAACACATATATCTCACTGATACACACACATATATACACACAAAATAAAATAGAATAAATATTCAGATTACCTTGTAAGACAGATTAAGAATATCAGTTGAGAAAGCTTTTATTAGCTCAAAAGTATTTACTTATATTATCTTATTGATACATTTGATGATTATGAATATCAGAATGGGAAGCAGAAATAACATAGTAGACACAAATTATTTAAATCTTCATGAAGCCTTAAAGAATGATAATTAATAAAGGAAACTGAAATACATTTTTTTAAATGAAAAATTTTTGATATAAATTTTTGAAAAAAATTTGATATAATGTGAATATTATGTGATATTATTTGATATAATGTGATATTATGTGAAGACAGTATACTTTTTAGGAAAAGCACTTTCAGTGGGCAGATGTGCGGGGACTATGTTCATACAAGAAGAAAGTATAATGTTGACATTTAGTAATTAAGGAAATAAGATGAAGATAGCAACAAAATTCCATTTTGCTCTGATAGCAAAAGTTTTGAAAGTTGGAAAATTGAAAGCTGTGTAAATCATGGTGAAACTATACTTAGGAATTACTATTGTTAATGAAAACTAATGTATAATTGTGAAAATAGATATTAAGAGCAGCAAACATACTCTCTCTTTTCATTTTATTATAATGGAGTTCAATAAAAAATAAAACTGCTTATTATGCTATTATTTATAATGGGGAAAATTAACTAATATAAAAACCCTCCAATAAGGCAAAGGCGTGATAAATTAGGATTCAGTATTGTCAGAGACGGATCATTTTTATGTGATCTCTGTGACAGTTATGTAGCAGGGAGAAAATACCGATTTTATGAAAAATATGTGTATGTGGGAAAAATGGGCATGAAAGGTAGGCAGTTTCATTGTAGACTGTTTTCTTTAGCTATTTCCTTCAGTGCTGTTAATTATGCAATAAGTAGATCTAGAAAAACATTGTTATCCACAGCTCATTACCTTGTGTAGACTCTGCTAGTGATGGCTGCTGCCAGTAACAGCTTCGTATTGCCAAATGTAAGCTCTGATCTGGATATTCTAATCAGGGAAAACAAGGGATCCAGACCTGAATTCTTACTGTGAGACCTACAACCAAACATACTACTTCAATATGTACTTTCAATGGCCACCTATACATGCACATGATATGCAGAAATCCTGGATTAATATTTAGCATATAGGACAGTTGCTATTTGGTTTTTTGTGTTGGAGCCTATTGAATATGCAAATTGAATGTGAAATTTTATAGACTTAAGAAAGTTTTACAGAATGCAATGGCTAAAAGGAATGCGTCCCGTCAAGTTACCTTGGTTACCTAATGTGTAAGTATGTCCTAGTAGTTGTCAGCTTTACCTGGTTTCGGGGTCTTGTTTCGTGTGTGCTGGACGTGATGTGTATGCACATTGTGCAAACGCACCCAGGCTGTGAGCCAGAGGAACTTTATCGAGTGACTTACAGGGAACAACCCCAGTTGTTTACAAGCACATTTTCTTTTTAAGTGAACATCATATGGAAATAGAATCTGAATCCATAATTGTTAATTTATTTTTGGTAGATAATTAAGGCAATCATAAATATCTCTTAGTGCACAGCTAAATTGGATGTATCCGAAGAGGATGTTTAAAACATTAGGATTAAGTTCAATTAAATGAATATATTATGATATATTTAGTATGATACATAATTGTGAAAATAGTTATGACCTTTTTTCTTGTTTTGGGATGGGGTCTCACTATGCCACCCTGACTGGCTGGAGCACAGTATGTAGACAAGGCTGGCCTCAAGCAATTGGAACTCTCCAGTCCCTTCCTCCTGAATGCTGGAATTAAAGATGTGCACCAGCATGCCGAGTGTGATTATTATTTTTTTTTAACTATGAGGAGAAACCCCAATAATTTGTTTTAGAAGTAGATATATAATGTTTTTTCATTTAACCATATTTCAAAAATAAAATATAGAATTACTGAATCTCTTTTCCTAGCTACTATAATTTACCATTTTCCGAGGTTCAGGGACCATTAAGGAAAGGAAGGTCGTCCAGAGAGACAGAGGTCATGAAGGAGGATTGTGAAATGATACTGATGTGCTCGTGAGCTCTCTGTAGTTGGTTGTCTGGATAAGACCTGCACAACAGGATCAAGCCAGTCGGCACTCCAGCATGAATGGGGTCACCAGGTCCCACCCCTAACTCAGAAGCACTTGGCATTTGATAGATGTTGGGGGAAGGAGAGTCGGATTTCTTCAGGTGTGTGGCCCTGTGTAGGTTGCCCATGATCAGACAAGTCTGCAGCTGCTTGTATATGGCAACTGGGTGTACTCAGTGGATTATCAAAGAGAAGGCGTGAAGTTGGTAGGGGACGTGAAGAAGTGTTGGGCAGGAGTTGGAGGCAGAAGTGGTCACAATATGTATGCATGTTTGACATTCTTAATAAATCGAAAAAGATCGTTGAGGGATAGAAGGGTTTTTTTTTCCCCTTCAATTTCTTCATGCTTCTCGAATTGAGATATTAAGAGTTTTACCCAGTCCTGAGCATATAGACATACGTCTTACTTTAGCAGGAACTTGGAACAAATCTAGGCATTTCCACGTTGTTAGTTTAGCATTGTCTTAGTGGAAAAGTGAGAACTCCTATGTAGCCTATATCGGACTAGATGGTTTTTGATTCCAGGCAAATATAATTATTTAGGGCTTAAGACAATTCAGACTTAATGACGAGCTCATGCTGCCTGAAGCCCAGCAAGTGTGTTTGAGTTGACTTGTCTTCTCGTTTCACAGCCCTTCGGTGTTTGACATCAAGCCTGCTTTCAGTTTGTCTAAGAGGGGGAGGCCTAGCCCTCATCAGGACTAGCCATTGTTGCTGGTCTAGCTGTGTCTGATTTCAAAATGTGTTAGCAAGGAATGGAGAAGAGACATTCTATAGCTGAACTGGCTTTAAATTTTTATCCTTGAGATTCATTTTCCTATCAAACAGCATCGGGTTTTAAGTTTTAATAGAAATTTTCCCTAGTAAGCACTGAGTGTTGACACTTATTTTTAACCGTAGGTTAAACACATTGCCGAGGACCCTCCTTGTAGCTGCTCTCATCGATTTTCTATTGAATACTTATCTGAAGGGCGGTACCGGCTGGGCGAGAAAATACTGTTTATAAGGGTAAGTCTGGTGTTTACAGCCTGTTCATGCAGATTTGTCTTGGAACTGGGGTCATTATTTACCAGTCTCCTTTGATTTCCCCTCTACCTTATAAAACAAATTAGAATAGAGGGGCTATTAATGGAAGAATTTCCCTGTGAAGGAAAAGTACGGTACGCTTGATTCCAGGAATTTTAAGTGAGGTTGAGTAGCTGTGTTTAACACTCAAGTAACTAACTAGAAGACAGCTGAGACTGTTTAAACATTGAATAGAATTAAGAATACTGGGCTGGAGAGATGGCTCGGCCATTAAAGGCTAGGCTCACAATCAAAAATAAAGAATACTTGCATGTGCTTCTGGGAATTTACTGCATTTTTCAGATTTTCTTAAATGGAATAATTTTCCATCAACTCCCTAAGAAGAAATGAACAAAATAGAATGTCCACCATGACCATATTAGTAGCAGAGAATCAACAGAAATGTTGCCATCCACGATGAGAATGCTTTCAGGAGGAAGCATAAGGCCTTTGTCTTAAGTTACACAGAGTGTGGTGAGACTGCTTATGGTATGGCCTTCCTTTGTCCCATCTGTCATCGTTTGCTTCTCCCTTTTGTTGATAAGACATTAAAATGTCACCTGTTTGGCATTTTTCTACTTTTGATACCATTCAAAAGCTGTTTTCTCTCAATTCAGAACACAGTATAAAAGTACTTAAACACAGTTCCACCATCACATCTCCTCCAGTTCACACAGAAGCCTCACGCTCCCACCCTGGATCCAGCTCATAGAGAAACTCCAGTTCCCTTTCTGTCTTCTACTTTGCGTCCTTTAAGCTTCACACATGGGTATAATGTGTTCTGATCATTCTCCATTCTCTTGTTATCTCCCCTCATCCCGATCAACTCAATTTCATCTTCCCTACCAATCCCTTTCTGTCTTTATGGCTTACAGGTTTGTTTTATGACTTAATTAGTTTAATTAGGACCGAGTGTAGGTATTGGATTGAAACTATTCCTTGGCACCTGGCAGGGGTCATCAGTGGGTATCCAATTGAAGGCAATTTCCCCTCTCCCTGAAGCAATCAATAGCAAATATAAGCAGGTTAGTTGGCTGTTAACATAAATTAGCCAAACCAGCCAGAAGAGAGACTTGGGATAAGTGACTGTAGGGTCTTTCAGTTTCCTTTCTTAGCAGATAGTCAGCAGGGAGAGGTAGGGTTCCCTAAGCCCCTCCTCTTCCATACCTCACTGATGGGCCCAGTCCTATGCAGGCTTAGTGCAACTATCCACAGCAGCTAGGAAATTATTACTGTAGTGGCTTCGTCTCACCCAGAAGGTGGAATTTCTCAGCCTTTCTTCCTGTCATCTGACTCATACACCCTTTCTACCCCCTCTTCCAAACTGTTTCCTGAACCTCAGAAGGAATGCTATGTAAGTGACATTAGTGCTAAACACTTATCCATTACATAGACTCGGCACTCTCTGAGGCCATGGCTCGCTCCAAAGAGCATGTTCTTTGATTACTCCAAGAGTAAGCAGCACTTAACTATGCCGTAAACGTGAGGCACACAGACTGTGATTTAGAGCTAAAATTTAAAGCTGAGCTCATACAGATATGAAGATCTACCAGCTGAGTGGACAGGGGCCTGAAATCTAGCCTGGTCTACATTGGCAGAGCCAGGGTTTGTTTTATCCCCTCAAAAGTACCCGTGTAGGGGCAGCCTGGCAGATTTGAGGCTAGCCACAAATTTCTTAATCTCTCAGAGCCATTCTTATCTGCAAGAATAACATATAAGTGGTTGGTTTTTAAAAATTTATTTATATTTTATGTATATAAGTACACTGTAACTGTCTTCAGACACACCAGAAGAAGGCATCAGATCCTATTACAGATGGTTGTCAGCTGCCATGTTGGTGGGAATTGAACTCAGATCCTCTGGAAGCACAATCAGTGCTCATAACTGCTGAGACATCTTTCTAGCCTTATATAAGGGTTTTAAAGATGAAATTGATAGACTATAACGTCTAAATTTAAACTACAAGTTTTAGTTGTTCTTTCTATCATAAGGCTTTTTTTTTTTTTGGTCTCCTTTTCTTCTTTCAGTAGTCAATCCATGGAACAATATTGCTATTTCAATTTTCTATATTGATTGTGTGGATTTTAGGATACAAATTATTTGTAAATATCTGTATTACAAAGTGAAGAGCTTAAAAAAAAAAAAGTGGCGCACGCCTTTAATCCCAGCACTTGGGAGGCAGAGGCAGGTGGATTTCTGAGTTTGAGGCCAGCCTGGTCTACAGAGTGAGTTCCAGGACAGCCAGGGCTATGCAGAGAAACCCTGTCTCAAAAAAAAAAAAAAAAAAGTGAAGAGCTTTTATTATTGTATAATCTAATACTAAATTTATTATCTTAGTACAAAAAAAGAGACTGTTAATTTGAAACAAGGCTCTTGGCCAGTACTTGGAGTTTTCCAGGTCGTAGCAAATGCAAACCATTATTATGAACAGATTAAAGCTACAAACCTCACAGTTTCACTGTTGACTTTTTTATTTTCATTTTTGGGGCAGATGCTTCATGGGAAACATGTTATGGTTCGTGTTGGTGGAGGCTGGGATACTCTGCAAGGATTTTTGCTGAAGTATGACCCTGTCGAATACTGCAGTTTGCTACACTAGAACAAAAAATTTTAGCATTTCAAAAAGGAGTTTCTAATGAAAGTGTGCCAGATTCGCCTGCCAGAACACCTCAGCCTCCAGAAATGAACCCTTTGTCAGCAGTTAATATGTTTCAGAAACAAAATTTAAAACCTGGCACACCAGCGAGTGTTCCAAAGAACAAGGAGAAACAGGTACGCCCGCCAGGTGCACGTCTGCCCGCAGCATCAATAAAAGGTAATCTGGCCTCCCGGTCCACCCGCCCTAAACGTCCAGACTCCCCAGCCTCATTTCCGAATCCCAAGGTCACGGCAAACAAGGCAGATGCTCCTTCCAACAGTGTATCGTCTTCCCTGGCTTCTCTAAATCCAGGGGCTAAACCAAGCACTGGGCAGTGTGCATCAGAGTCGGCGAGAAAATGTGTCACCTTCCCCAAGACTGCTCAGACCAAGGCTACTCCAGCCCAGAATTCAAGAGAGCTAGCTAAATCTAGACTTTTACCAAGTAAATCTCCTGGAAAAACTGAACCAAAGCATTTGAAACACAATCATTTTTCTTCCAGGGATGAGTCACGTATAAATTTATCATCCAAGTGCCCAAAACTACCTAAAGGAACTGTGCATGGAAGGCCTAACCTTTCTCCTTTCCAGCCACCTGCAAAGGTGACAAAACCCAGTTCTAAAACCAGAGCCATAGGTCTAGGGACACAGTGTCAGCCACCTGATAGGACTCTGAAGTCAGGGGCCATCTCGGCACAAAGGCTTCAGTCTACACTGAACTTAAATAATGCAGCTTCTGTATGTTCAGGGTCTTCTGCAAAAGCTACTCAGGAACTGAAAGGTAAGAATACAGTTTCAGTTGCCAAAAAGCAACCTCAGAGTAAAGGTGTCTGCCAGAATCTGGGACCTGGCTCTTCAAAGTCTCCTGGCCGTACCCCACTGTCTATTGTGACAGTTCCCCAATCTGCTACCAAGACAGAAACTGTCTCAAAGTCAGCAAAGACTGCCATGAAGGGACAATCCTCGGCTAAAGGGCCTCCCAAAAGCAGCAAGCCATCAACGTCACCCAGGAGCCCACCGTCATCTGCTAAGGGAGCCAGCAGTGGAGGTAAAATGCCTCCTGCCAAGAAGAAGGACGAGGATGACCGTTACTTTGTTATGACAGGAAGTAAGAAGCCTAGAAAATAAATCCACCTGTATGATC
The DNA here is from genome assembly GCA_021653895.1 of Mastomys natalensis. NCBI lineage: Eukaryota > Metazoa > Chordata > Mammalia > Rodentia > Muridae > Mastomys > Mastomys natalensis. Next base: position 689,959 of record JAJTUV010000537.1, read on the forward strand.
TCAACAAGTCAGGGTGATCAATGACTGGCGAGCCACAAGGATCACCAAAGATCTTCCTGTTTGTCTGGAGAGCTGCAGGCATGAGGTCAAGATGGGACAAAGCTGGGTCAGGGAAGGGACTTGTGCATTTAGTGTATTAATGGACAAATGTCTGAGTTTTGATCTGTACCATCTTGCTAATGTCTGCGGTTTGAGGGAAATGTAAAAGTCCAAGAACACTACTAGAATTTTAACTATTGTCAGTATATTTTTGAATAGGTGTTAACGGAGATTATCTGCGAATAGCAACTCTGATGCTCTTAAACACTACTGTGCTCAGTCACAAAGCAATGGTTTGCTTGGCGTTAGTGTGTGCCTATAGTCCCACTCTGAAGGCTGAGGCAGGGGTATGTAGTAAATCCTAGTAAGGTTTTGAAATGTGCTGTAATAGGCGCCTAAGTTAATTCACTGGTCAGGAATCCTGGTCCAGCAATCCTAAGTACCAATGGCTTCTGCTGCTTACTGTGATATTATTCTGGATTAAGTGGAACTCTTATTATTTAAATCTCTATAACCTTTCCATATCAGAAAGGACTGTTTTTTTTTTTTTTTTAATTAAACTGGGCTTTTATTAATATTGGTATCATTTTGTAACCAATATTTTTGATAAAAAGAATTAAAAGAAACTCAACCAAGTAAGTTAACTTATTGAATCATAAGCTGAAATTTAGTAAGAATTAAGTTTTTTAAATATATATAGTAATCTAGACACTTTGTATCTTATATTTTTAGATGAAGTCTGTGCAGTGTGACGAGGAAACATTTAATAGCTTTTGGCATATGAAAATATTTTAAATAGGCATTTCCTATGTGTACAGATAAAATTTTTTCATTAAAATAATGTGTTTTGATACCAGAATTAGGTTTTAATGATCTTAAAATTAAAAGGGATGAGTGTGGCTCAATGGATAAATCACGTCTAGTGCAGCCATGGCGATTGGAGTTTGGGTCCCCATACCTACATACAAATCTTGATGGGCTTGATGTAGTCCCAGCACTCAGGGGGAGGACACAGGATCTCCTGGGACAAGCTGGCTGGCTAGACAAGCCAATGGATGAGATCCAGCTTTTTTGAGAGACCCTACATCTTAGTAAAGAAGGAAGACACCCAAAGTCAATATCTGGTCTCTGTATGTACAGACCCATCCATATATACCTGCACACATGTGTACATGTATACACACACACACACACACACAATGAATGCATGCACAGCACATATATTGACACATACAAAAAAAATCAAGATGTTATAAAGAGAGCCTTAGATTGATACAATGACACATCCCATTAGGTGACTTGTATTTCTTTTGATAGCACACTATCGATTTTAATTAGAGTCTCCAAATTATGTTCATCTTCATTAGTAAAGCCATGTTGTGGTCAGTTTTCCAGTGCCCAGCAGACAGTGTGTGTGGTGCCTTCTGTTCTGTAGGCAGATTCTCTTCGAGAATGTAATGACAACATAAACTCCTTCCACCCACAGGGAAACTTGTAAATGATTCATGTACAGGCTTGTCATTATTTAAAGTTTATTAATGTACTTTGGGAACTTTTGAGGGTGTTTCAAGTAACTGTGGTATTACTAGTTATCATAAGTTTTAGGGAGAAAAACAGGTCTAAGTGGTACATGCTTGTATTTCCATTGCTTGGAAAATGGAGGCAGAAGGATCAGAAATCCAAGAGCATTTTCAGCTACGTACTGGAGATATGTCTCAAAAAAAATTGGAACTTTGTTTTTTTGTTTTTTTTTTTTAATAACTCAAATATTCTCCCTTTAAATTTCCTTTCCATCCTCTTTCTCTTCCTTAATTTTCTTGGTGATACTGAGGCCCTGTTCTGGGGTGTCTCAGGTTGATAGATAAGCATTGCGTCTGAGCCTCCTCTTCAAGCCCTTCAAATACAGTTTCTAATGCAACAAAATAGTTGCCACAGATGTGCCATCATTAAGTGAGTGAGCGCCGTGACTGGCTGCTGGCATTCTCTAGACCTACAGCAAGGGATAGCATACATCAGAAAGCCCCCAAAGCCTTCCCAAACTTCCTTCGGTTCTGAGCATCACGAATGTATTTCCATCTCTGAAAGCACCTCTAGCACTCAAGAGATGCCAGGAACATTTCTAGTTCAGGAATATCTAACATGCTGTTCAATGAGGAAGAATTGTCCCTTTAAAGAGGCTATTCCCTCATACAGAGGACCATCAAACTATTTCTAGATCAGTAACTTCCGAGAATTAAAAGAAAAATATAAATTATCTATAGGCATACGGAGCCCGTGACTCAGTAGATTGTACAGTTTTATAAACATTATCTTTTGTGCTGGGTAATCAAGAATAAAGCTACTCCCAGACACCTAGCACAAATTCCAGAATTAACTTTAGAATTATTTATTTAAAATAAAGGATTTTTTTTTTTTTTTTTTTTTGGTCTGCTCTTCAGCAGAATTGCTCCAACTATCGTCATGTAGGGTGAATTTCTCTTTCTGTGGACCTTGTTTTCCCTAAACATAGGTTTAATGTGAATAAGTAATTTAGTTCCATGAGACTAGAGAGATGGCTCAGCAATTAAAAACACTTGGATTCTTGCAGAGGACCTGAATTCTATTTCCAGCACTCCCAGGGTGGCTGACAAGCATCCAGAACTCTCGCTTCAGGAGATCTGCTGCCTGCTTCTGGCTTCTGCAGGCACCAGGTATGCATATTTACATACATACAGGCAAAACATCCATACATGCAATAAATAAGTAAATAAACCTCAAAAACCTTTCCCTCACAAATTAAAAAAGATAAATACCTTTTAATATATTTTGATATTTTCTAACGGAGCTGGTGCATCTCTGCCACAGTTTTTTTAAAAAAATTATATTGCAGTTGTACTCATTTCTTTTTACTAATAGTGTGAATTACATAAGGTCTTTTTGTGTTTAATATTCAATAAACCAAATATTAAGCATAAAATGCTGATGTACCTGGAAGATGCAATGTGTGGTTTCTTAAAAATAAGATGTTTTTCTTTGTAATAATTTACTAATGTGTAATTGTATAAAACCGAACAGGAAAGTGAAACGGTCACTTTTACACTGGGCTTCACGTGAAGTGTGAAGAGTGCCTTCTAAATGCTTGGAGAATTAGTGTCATTGACCTGTCATCTCCACAGGGTCTCCTTATGCAGCTACAGCTTGCCTGGCATTCTCTAAACTAGCCCATGCTGGCCTTGAGTTCATAGCAATCCTGCCTCAGCCTCTTTCTGTGGACCTTGTTTGTATTGGGTTTGCAGGTTTCAGGCACCACATCCAGCCTGAACGTGTAGTTCTTAATGGATAGAGGAATAGTTTGGAGAAAGTAATTTCTTCTGCAATCTTTTTTATATTTGTCTAATTTAAAATCTGTTACTTCCTTAAAAGGAGCTAATAAAGGTTGTGATGTGTTCTTACATCCAAGGTTCCTACCAACTCTATGTCAGTTTGGATTTGTCTATATTCCACTGTTTTTTTTAAATTGTTGTTGTTGTTTTCTGCCAGCAGTATTTGTATCCAATTTAACTTATATTTTCCTCAAGTATTAAAATGTCAACATAAGCTAGTCTCCGTTTGCTCTTTTTTGATGTATTCTGATTGTTTTGATTATTTGACCCATGTTGGAAATTGCATATATGAAACTGATAAGAAGCGTTTTACATCTTATGTTATTTTAATCATTTTTATTGTATTGTTTCTAAATATTGTTTCAGAAAGACCAGACTTGTGGCTGATTATCTTTGAGATAACAGAAATGATTGGTTATTAACATCAAATTCTATAGGACACACCAACACTGTTTATAGCAAGTCACTGATAATAGAATTTTGAAATTCCTTCTCCCATAGTCCTGTTTCAGGGTCATACTTTGATACAACATAAATGTTTTTGAAATCCTTTTTTAATGTTCTTTTATGACCAGAACAATTATTAAAATGCAGTATATATTTTCTGTGCTGTTTCTAAGAATAAAATCCAAAATCACATATGAAATTTTATGTTCTCCGAACTTTTTATAAATGTAAATAATATAAATGTAAATGTATTTTATGATATTTTATAAGACATTAGGAGCATTTAAACCCTTTTTGAGTAAATATGAAAGCACAGACAAATTTTATTAAGTGGTTTTGCAGTATCTACACTGTTAATGTAGAAAACCCACAATCTTGAAGGAATAATGCAAAGATAATGTATTTCTATCCTTCTACATTAGGTGAGAACAATTCAAGTGCTGGTTGGAGATATAACCTCAATACATACCAATTAAAATTGCGTTTTATGATTGTCCTATCCATTTTCCTATGCCACTTTAAATTACTTCACATACTGCAAAGGTACAGGAGACACTGAAGTGTGTATGACTGTACCTCTAAGGAACATCAGTGTTAGTGCCGGGCTGCTATGGGAGAGAAAATAAGAGGAACGTGGCATTCGAGACCCTGGTGTATGTCACAAAACAGGTAACACTGGACCTCCCAGGACTCCATGAGAATAGGTGTTATCTTTACCAGACTGTTAGAACCATCAGGAAGGCACGAATTACATCTGTTGTTTACCTCTGTGTTCTCAAGAACGAAGTTTGGTACACAGTAGGCATTTAGTACCTTTTATTCATGGAGAATTTTATACAGTGTGTCCAGGTCATATTCACCCCAGGTCGTTCCCGGAATTTCTTCCGGAACCATACCCCGACTCTGTTCTTGTCTTCCTCTCCTATAGAAGAGACTGTCTTGCAGTGCATGTCCTGACCCTCTGGCTTTTACAATCTTTCTGCCTCCTCTTCTGTGATGTTCCCTGAGCCTTCAATGTAAGGGCTGTGTTGTAAATGTAGTCACCTGGGGCAAGCATTCCATGCTCAGCTGAGCTCTGTGCTTTGACCATTTGTGGCTTTCCATAATGGTCCCTGTCTGCTGCCAAAAGAGGCTTTGGTGAGGGTGAGAGCTACACAATCTCTGGGGGTGAGAATAAGCATCAGAACACAGTTAAAGGTTATCCTGGCATAGGAAACTGCTGGAGTAAGCTCCAGGTCTGTTCCTCCAGATCCTGTGCCCTAAGTGGATGGTCTCTTCTTTTTCTGAAATGTACCAGGAACAAAGGCAATGGCCTATATTGTTTGGGAGATCTCTTGGACTCTCTTGACTAATAATTCAAAATGGGAGTTTCCATGTCTGGCATTTGGCTTTATTAGTCTATTGTTTTAGGGGAGGGGAGCATTGCCACCCTAGCTTGTTTAATCTCAGTTAATTTCTCTCCCTCCCTCCCTCTCTTTATATGTACAAAATTTAAGATAGTCATGATATAATTTCCTGTATCTTTTTCAAACATCCTTAGTGTTATGTAACACAGCATGTTGCCATTTTCTTTCTCCTCCTCCTCTTCTTCCTCCTCCTCAGGTGACTCTACCCTGCTGTGTCTTCATAACAAATATGTTAAACTGTTCATTTTAAAAATTTACATTATTTATTTGCATATATATGTCACACACACATGTTTGGGTTCATATGCCACAGTACATGTGTGCAGGTCAGAGTCTGTTCTCTAGCTTTATGTGGGTTCTGAGGATCAACCTCCAATGCCCAGGCTTGTACAGCAAGGTTTTTCATCCTCTAAGCATCTTCATCAACCAAGAACTCACTGTCAGTATATGAGAAAACTAAGAGAGTTGCTTAGTATATGTAAAACACCTACTGCAACTGACTAGTTGAAGTTTATTTAAGGGACAATTTTTTTTCCCTTACATTTATTTTCTGTGTGTGAAGACAAAAGGACAATTTGCAGGAGTTCTCTCTACCATATGGACTATAGAGGAAGAAGTCTTTATCACACTGATGACAAGTGCCTTTACCTAGTGAGTCATGCCACTGATTCGTCAGCTTTTTGTAAAACTTAATATTTTCCCATTAATTGTTGAGTTGCTCTTTATGTTGATGTGAGCTAGGAAAATAGTTACTCTGTGTGATTTTCTTTTGAAGATCTGCCTTTCATTATTTCTGCCTTTTGTACTTTCTTAGAAAAATCTCAATATAATTGCTTTTTTGTTGTTGTTTTGTGACAAGATTTTTCTGTGTAGCCTGGCTGTCCTGGAAGTAGCTCTGTAGACCAGGCTGGCCTTGAATCTCACAGATATCTGCCTCTCTATCTCCCGAGTGCTGGGATTCAAGGCATGTACCACCACCACCACCTGGCTAATAATTGCTTTTTAAATTAATAACCCTTTTGTAAGTATTGTAAATGTTAAAATTAGGTATTAGCTTATTCTTAAATTTCACTTTAACTATCAAGTGCTTTATTATGTTTATTAAAACAATAACCATCGAATGAAGTCCCCAGGACAACAGAATAAAAATGGTCTGTAATTATCACAAGTAAGTGAATGAATAAGAAAAAGAAATAAAGTAAATGAACTACAGAATAATTATATCAATTGAATTTCCAGATAGTATAGTGGAAGTGGTTGTTGGTGAAAGGTGATATAGGGATCTTCTAGAATCTCCTTTATTACAAAATAGAACAGCCAGTGATCCTGCAGAAGGGATCAGTTACAGCCTTGAAAGCGTGAGAGGTGCGGTCGGTCGGCAGCCTGCAGCAGTGTGCAGCACGGATCCACACACTGTGAGTGAGTTGTTGATGTGCTGGAAGATGAATGGGAAGTGACACTTAGCATCCCCAGCTTTGAGGTAAAATCTAAACTGCAGTGGGCAATGATTTCCATTTACCTCCAGCACAACACAACTATTTCTGAAGTTCAGGAAGCTCCAGGAGTTCTTGTGGGTTTTTCTCTTTCCTTCCTTTCTTCTTTTATTTATTAATTTTAAATCATCCCTGCTGAGAATGTCACCTTTGAAATCCTGGAGTCTCTGGGGCTTAAAGCAGGTTCGGAAAGGAAGTGGTCTGAGTGTTGAGGCTATCCCAGCAGGAGGTGAAGGCTAAGAGTATTGAGGCTATCCAAGCAGGAGGCCAGGGCCATGAGCTAGCTGTCCCTGACTCCTTTCCTCTACCTTACCTGACCCGCTTGGGTCAGCAGTCCCCTTCATGTGTCAGTGTGAATATCACTCAAAGGCTTCCATTCTTCAGGCTTGGATGGCTACTTACAGTGTGGTCTCTTTAGATTTGACTGTGTTGAATGTAGCAGTGGAAGTTTTCATTCATCCAACCCCCACCCCCAGCCCCCAGAAAAAAGAAAAGCTGGACTGGGACCAGCATCTCATTCATCAACATGTCTCCTGAATTTAAAACAGCACCCACATATTTGTGGAAGGGAGGAAAGGAAATATCGCTGATGGAAGCAAAATGCATATGTAAAATGAACTGCGGGCTTCCTTTTGTGGATCCCAACAGTACAAGAATTTTCCAGAGAAAATGCCAAGGTGGGTTTGCAAAAGCATATGTTACTTTTTTTTTTTTTTTTTTTTTTTTTAGAGAAGTAGAAATGAGGGAATAAGAGGCTGTGCAGTGAAGAATGTCTTCAGTAGTGCGGTCATTTAGTAGAGGCTGTAGTGTTTTTACAGATGTTTCAAAGTAGCAAGAGGCTACTCACATGTTACTTGACTTAGCCGGTGCCTTGTTACCACCCCTTTCTGTCCTCACACACTGAACATTTGGAAACTGAGGCCAAGCAACTGTTGACATGGTCAGTTTTAATTCTTTCAGACAATGTTGGAACAGGAAGAAGTCAAAGGGGGAGAGACAGACAGTCATCCTACCTGTTCACTGAGTGTCTAAGTCCTGGACCCTTCAACAGAGCCACTTGATACATCGTATGGAGTCCAGCATGTTTCTAGTGTTACTTGTGCTTACAATTGGTTTTAAAGCCATAAACACCAGTCCATCTATTGCTTCGCAAACAATTCTTCTAAATGCTTACTTAACACTCAGCACTTACTTGAATGCTAAGCTAGCTGCTAGGGGGTTGGTGATAAGCCATCCACAACTCATATTTATTATGATGGTCACATATTTATTATGATGGCTTAGGTAAAGACACACAAGGAAAATGTTCTTTTAAACTTTTTTTTTTTTTTTGTAATTATTTTACTCATGGGATAAGATACTTCTACAAGAACAGTTTATATTTCCTCACAGTGCTTTGGAACAGGAGCCCATCTAAAGATGAGACAAACAAACAGAGAGAAGCAAGAAGAAGATAACCAATCAAACAACTAGTATTCTAGTATTTGTGTTTGAGCCTGAAGAACAAGAGACATTTGATGCGAAGAAATTGCTACTCAGAAAACAGAACAGTAAGAATCAAATCCTAAATAAGAGGTTGAATCAGAAACGAACCCGAGTTTTGGGTAAGCCTTTGGTATAACAATCAAGAAACATATTTGGCTATAAGGATGTGCTGGGCAAGTGGAATGTGCCACCAGACTGAGCTGGTAAGGCTGAGTGAGCCCAAACCCAGTGAAACTCAGAATTGAGAATGGTAGATTGGGCCCAGATCCCCATCTAACTCTACCTGTCTGGAACATGTAACCATGACACCCCACAGAGAGGACCATGGCAACCAGTGACATAGCCTTAAAATAACTGGAGTTCTCCATGCTAATGAGGTATCTAGATAGACCCTAGTGTTCAGCCAATGAGCTTCCCTTCCTGGACACTTCTTCCTGCTTAATCTCTGGTTCACCCTGAGTAAGGTATATATATATATATATATATATATATATATATATATATATATATATATTTACATTTGCCATCAAATAAAGCAGTTTGAACAAGTAAGGACCATCTCTTTATCAAGGATTGTCTAGGGGTTGGGGTCTAAATCTCTTAGGGAAGGCATTCTCTTTCCCAGCCCCTCAGTATTTTGCACTCACTAGGAATCAAACCAGCTTCCATGGATGCCCAGAGGGGAACCAGGGACTGTGTTCCCAGTTCCAGCAGTGTGCAGCAGAGCCTGAGAACCACAGCAATTGTCCCAGACCCTCTGTTTGACTGAGGAAACCATTGACTGAGGACCCTCCATTACAGACTGCATTTTGCCTCCCCTAAGCCACATGGCCATGTAGACATGCAGCCCAGCAAGGATGCTTCTCTAACTATATTTCTACTAAGAGTTGGTTTCTTCTACCTGCACCAACTCATACTAAACTGCACCTCAACACTACCAAGTACACTATTGAGCTGAGTGTGGCTCTACACCTGTAATCCCAGCACCTGGGAGCCTGAGGCAGGAGGATTAGAAGTTCAACATCAGCCTTAGTTTCATATCTACTCAGGGCTACATGAGGCACTGTCTAAGAAATATTCTGGTTGTGTTTTAAAATAAACAAAAACAAGGACACAAGAAAAGCCCTTTACCTAATGATGGAGTGAAATTTACCAAGTCCACCATGAAAACAGGTTTGAGGTCTCCACCAGTTCCCTGAGCAGTAAGTAAGATGGTATCTTTCCAGCCACTTTAATAAGTTAGAGGAAGGGCATTCCCTGTGTCATCTCTGCTGCCTTAGCAGATGTCCTATAAAACTAATATGTAGGAACCATAGAAAACACCTCTGAGCTGACTTCCTGGGGGTCCTGTAGCCTAGGGGGCCCATGAGCATCTGGGAAAGTCCTGGCATCTTTAGTTCACCTCTTTGGATTTCACAACACAGATTTACTGTATCTTTTCCTAATAGCAAGTTGTTTTTTAGACACACACAGCCACAAGAAGAGTAGGAATCTGGCATCAGCCCAAAACCTATCTGGACAGTGAGCCTCACAGAAGCTTGGATTGGAGAGTCCTCCAGCTCATCTCCCTGCCTGGAGCCGACTTCCCACGTCCTCCCTGGTCCTCTGCCATGAACATTCTCCTTTCAAGCTTCTGCTTTTGAGGCTTTGCATTTTCTCTAACCAACAAACAGTCAAATCTACCCAATACTGTTTTCAAGTTCTGTCTCAAGAGACAATCTGTTGTTTCCAATGTTTTCGGGAGCAGAGCTTCTAGCAACAGACCCCTGCTACCCAGGTCACCGGCTACTTGGCGACTTGGCAGCTTTTAAACTTTGATAAATCAGTCTCTGAACAGATAAGTCACGTGTTCTTGGCCCTGACTGTGTCAGAATGAAGACTAGTTTGGCTCTCACATTTCTCAGCAGAAGCTGATGCCAGACAGTTTTTTCTTGGAAGACTGTTTTGTTTAATTCTCTTGGGGGAAAGCCCACAATTTGCTTGAATTTGGTTTGTGTCACCTAGAGGGTTCTTTTTTGTTAAGGAATCGTTCATTTCCAACATCAACCTTTTAGGGTCTTATGACCAGTATGATCCAAATGCATCCCTGAGACATCTCCTAATCTAGAACAGCGTTTTCAGTGCCTAGAAATCCTCAAGTACATGGATGTTACACAGAATGAGTAAATGAGTAAAATGTCCAAGTCAGCAAGGCTGTTTCATCCCAAGATCCTTGAAAACCACTGGCTGAAAAGCCCACACTGGGATCTTTCAAAGCCCCTTTCTGAGTGGGAAAAAAATTGTTCTCTTGCAGTATAGTTTTGTTTTGAGATGCTCCCCAAAGACCCACTTTAAAAAATTGGTTTCAAGCCCATGGTATTATTGGGAAATGGTTGAACCTGTAGAAGCTGGGACATAGTGGGAGGAAGTTTAGTCTTTGGAAGTACTACTTTGAAGGGGTTATTGGGACCCCATCCTTTTCTTAGGAGCCACAAAGACAAGCCACATGCTCCTACCCCAACACACCATCTCCACAGATCCAAAGCTACATGACCAAGTAACCATGGACTGAAATCCATGCTGTGATCCGAAGTTAATTTATCTGAGACATTTGTTACAGCAATAGAATACTGACTAACATACCCCCTAATTGTTGTGTTAGAATGGTGGCTTGTGTCTAGACAAATCACACCAGGCCAGCACAGCTCCACTGGAGAGGAAGGTTTATTGGGGGAGAATGTGGGACGAGGAAAGGATGAAGGAGGGCTAGAAGTTGGGTCGGGGAACAAGAAGGACAGAAAGAAGGGTTGGAGCTTGAGCATAGGGGATCTCTTTCTATTTACCAGACCACTGGTAGTATGTGTAAAGATCCCATAAAATAATTGGACTTGTGTGCAATTAGGTGGCCATTTTGAGCGGTTATCTAATGGATACTGAATCCAGACCTTATTGCACAGGCGTACCAGCTTTAATGCCCTCAAGGATCAAGAGGGGAAAGAGAAGAAAGGAGGAGAAGGAGGAGAAGGGAAGGAGAAGGAGGAGAGAGAGAGAAGGAGAAGAGAAGAAGGAAAGGAGAAGGAGTCAAGGTCTGTCTTTTATTTGGGCCATGATGTAATCCCATGCAGTACTTGCACAGGTAAGGTGCAGGCAGGTAAATGCTGGAAATGTAATGGGGTCTTTTCATCATGGATTCAGATACTCGCTTCTGATGCCAACACTAATTACCACTCCTAATTTTGCAGGATAATAATGTAAACAAACCGCCATAGGTCACACCAGTAATTGGGAATTGTGTGAGTGAAACAGCGGATTGCTAAACTGTTTGTGTTGGAGGTGGTACGAGATATAGTTTGATGTGTCCAGAGTTTATCTGATACAACTCAATCATTCTTATCTCTGAAATTCCATCCCAGTATGACTTTCAGTGACTCCTTTAAAGTATTCAAGTTTTTTAAAACCTGTTCTGAGTCTTCGATTGTTTTCTACTAGATAAAATAGCACAACCGTGCTGGGTAAATGAAGATTGATTTCTATTTATCAGCAGCTTGTTGGATTCTGCTATTTATAGGTCAAAGTCCTCCATGTCCGGACAGCTCTCTTGAACTTGATGAAAGATGGAGGACTCCCTTTTCTTAGCAGGGCTTCCTCTTTTCTGCCTGATCTGGGGAGGCTGACCCCCACATCCTCTACCTGCTGATGTCAAGTAGCCTTGGTGAGAATACAGGTACAGCTTCCCTTCCAGAGAAGCACCTGTCCAGCAAGCACCTCGAATTCCTGGAGTACCTTTCCATGCAAATGAGGTGTTCTTCATTCATTCATAGGCATTCATACCCTAAACGGTAGTCAAGGATACATACCTAGCTTAGATATCCTAACCCCTTCCCCAAAGCCCTTGATTTGCCTCAATAATGTTGAGCTACCTCTCTGGAACTGATGCCGGTATTTTATTTCCATGCTGCTCATGGGACATCCAAACTCTGTCCTTTGATTCTGTCCCCTTTGTCTTTGTTGGCTTGTGGACAGCAGACCCTGGGGAAAAGGGAGGACTACAGCAGCTCTTGGCAGTTTCTTAGAAACCATGGTCTCCAGGACTGTTTCTTTGTGAATGTTTTTTAGATATTTATTTGCATCGCAATTTCTTGGAGCACCAATTCATTTGTTAATAGCCAGGGACTTTTTTCCGTCACGGCCTTAACATCTCTCATTAAAAAATGAAACTTAACATCCCTGGGAAAACCATATTTCCTCCTGACTTCCTTATTTCTGTTAACATCTCCTTCTTTCCCCTCAGTTAAACTCTCAGATTATTTTAGAATGTATGTTACATTCATCTCTTCTTCCATTATGCCCAAATTTTTGGCTTTCCCCTTCTCTTGGAGGACGCTGGCCTCCCAGGAAACCTTCAACTCTCAACTTTTTCCTACGACTCAGGGCTGCACATTACATGACTGTAGGAGACACCCTTCACAACCTACTCTAGATAAATGTCAACTCACGCGGCTGTGCAGTGCTGTAGGCTTGCAGCGCCCCTCCAAATGGTCTTACAAGGCCATGCGTGTTGCAATCTGCCTTCAAGTTCAACTTGAATCCTGACATTATACTGCTCAAAATCTTGTCATCAGGAGAATTATGAGTTTCAGACTAGCCTGGGCTACACAGTGAATCCTAGACCACAAAGCATAATATGCATGTGTATGCACGTGCGCGAGCGCGCACACACACACACATCATCATCATCCTCCTCCTCCTTGCTTTTCTCATTCCAATAAGAAAGAAGGCCACATCCCCTTGGCCCTTTCCTCTCGTAGGTCACAGTGAAAGTCACCCTCCCCCACCCTCCAGAATTTCCATATCTTTTGTATACTAGGTAGTAATTTATCTGTTTCATTATAGTGATTTAAGAATACTAAAATTTGCTTGATAACTGAGAAGTTGCTTCTCAGCCAGCACAATAAATTAATTAAGACCCATGTGTTACAAAAGATACAGAAAGAAAGCAAGTTAAAGTGGCTTAAGTTTAACTTTGGCCCATTGTCAATCCTGACACTATAGCTGACCTGTCTATCACTTTGAATAGTTTCCTTTCTACTTGACAACAAAACGGAGGGGGTGAGTTTAAGAAGACGATGTTTTAACTCACAAATGAGAGCACAGCCAGCCAAGTGCCTCAGGCATATCTGGATGCCAGGCTCCACTGAGATCCGCAGGACTCTATTGGTGCCTTTCTGTTGGAGGACGCTGAAACCACAGCAGGCCAGTCTGGCAGGAGCTGGAGCCAAGGAGGAGCTGGGTGATGCTGCCCAAGAACCAGAGAAAGAGAAACACTCTGGTTCTTTACCTTGTCCTTTAATGGCTCACTGGCGCCTCCACTGGCTGACCCTGGAATCTCCACAGCTCCGAGCCGACAGGGAGAGGGAGTGGGTGGGGGAGGGGGTGAGGAAAGGGGTGGGACGGCAGGGGAGCTGTGTGAGTCTTCCATTCATCCAGCACAAATTTTTCCAAGTGTCAGTGGATATGTGCCTTCCACAAAGAGGAAAACCAAAGGGCCTGGCTGAAGAGTTAGCCTTTGTGTAGAAGGTGGGGGCGGGGCAAGGATGTTGTGGAAGGAAGAGAAAACATCAAGGTAATTTATCTTTAGCTATCAGAAGCAGGAAGGTAATATTTGGGCTCTAAGCTACAAAGTGAGACCACTCTAAAGAAGAAGAACTAAGAATATAAAACAGGACTCCACCCCCCCATCCCCACACCACCACCCTGAGTTTTGTGTTTGCTAACTTTGGTGTGGGACTGCAGAAGAGGGTGTGGTCATTCCCTCCTATGCTCTGTGAGATCCCACAGTGCAGTGCGCTGGTCACTCTGCTGTGCTCAGCATGAGTGGTCTGTTGGGCTTTGCAAATGCTTCTCTCCTTTTGAAGTGGCCCGTGGTATCCATGAAATGGTCCTTCACTTCAGTCACCCGTTAAACTCTCAAGGTCATATGCTCTGGCTGGCTTTCTAAAGAAATGAAGTGGCTTTGACTTCACTTTCAAAAGATACTGGAAGAATATGGACAAAAATGTGAAAATAATAATAATAATAATACAACTAGGTGTGCTGAGCAGATTGAGAGACTTTGTACGATCCTTGGGGTAAGACTGATTAGTGATTAAACCCTTTTGAAAATTTAACAGTGGGAATTTCACACCATCTTCCACAACCAGGTACATGTGTTACTTAGGTTTTCTATTGTCGGGGATAAAACACCTGACCAAAAGCCAAGTTGGTAACGAAAGGGTTTATCTGGCTTACACTTCCAGATCATAGCCCACCATTGAAGGAAGTAAGGACAGGAACTGAAGCAGGGCAGGAACCTGGAGGCAGGTGCTACTTACTGACTTGCTTCTCCTGCTTTTTCAGTCTTCTTTCCTGTGAAACCACAAGCCCAGGGGATGATACCACCCACCATGGGCAGGAGTCTCCCCCAATGATGACTAATTGAGAAAATGCCTTAATAGCTGCATTTCATAGACACATTTTCTCAGCTGAGGCTCCTTCCTCCATAATGACTCTAGCTTGTGTCAAGTAAACGCACAAAATAGTTCACTAGTTTAATTCTTCTGAGACATGTAACATCTGATATAAGGAAACATACATATTTATTAGATGTTAATATATAATACATACTACATAATAATATTATGTAATATATAATATATGGGAACAATATGGGGAACTATGTAATACAAGCTAGGTATCTGGGGATTGCTAACTTTAGAATTATTAACAGGAGTTAGCAAATATCAATCATTAAGTGGCTGGAAAAACTAGTTCAACCCCTCAATAGTCCAACACTTATAATTCATTCAATCCGGATTCATTCGTTCATTCAGTGTACGTTAATTAAGGGCTTGGTATCTTCCATGAATTAAATAAAGGTTTATTGTCACTATGTGCTCCAGCTTGAATTATGGTGAATGAAATAGACTGGGTGATGCCTCATGGAGCTCAGAGTCAAATGTAGGCTGCACTAACAAAGGGCTTGCTCTTTGGCAGTAAAGATGGACTTTTAGTAGCATGGACTACAGATTAAGTCTGGTTAGCAAATTAAAAAGTGTTCACTGGGAATGAATGTCCATCTCTCTTGAGTCTCCAGGGAAGGTTTCTCAAGAGGCTAACAACCTGAAGACAACCTGAAGCTGTTGGTTCTTTCTTTCAACCATATGGAATCTAGGGTTTGAACTCAGGTCTTTAGGTTGATCACACTTGTCTTTACCCACTGAGAAACCCTACCAGCCTCCCCTGTGGAGGATATTGTAAGTGCACTGTCCTCCAGGGATAACTATAGCTTCATGTTCATAAACCTGGTCTACTGCATCTTCATCTACCTTAGTTTGGAGGTAAGTATATAACACCAAAATGTGAGCTTCCCAAGGGCAAGGGATCTAATCTCTTTTGTTCACTATCGTATTTATACATTAATAACAATAGTTAGAAGATGGTGCATACTTGATCAACATTTGCTGGGTGAATGAATGAATGAATATTTATACTTGGATACTTATAAAATTTGAATAAGAAAAATGATCAAGAATAGAAAACTTATTGGGGAGGGTCATCTATACAGCTGTTGGGAAGCCAGTACCCATGCTGGTGGGAGACTTTTCAGCGATGCTGTTGTTTGGGTGTTGACCATACTCCTTGTCGTGATATATGACCAGAAGGTGGAGATCAAGAATGCAGACATTTCTGAGGCCCTGCATCAGCATGACTTTTACAGTGCCACTCAGGCCAGGAGGAAACACAACATAGAGAGGAACACTGCTGCCTAATAGAGAAGGAATTTGACAAGAAATATAACCCTACTTGGCATTGCATTGAGGGACAAAACTTTGGTAACTATGGCATACGTGAGCCAAAGCTTGTCATCTATTTTGCTCTGGGACAAGTTACAATCCTTCTCCTCAAATCAGTCACTGCTAGAGGCATTGACATTGCTGGGCTTGTTTTGCACTGGAGCCAACATCAGGAAAAATCCTCTCCAAATGTTGTGTTATTGCATGTTCTGTACACTGGATTACACGTGTGTGTTCTGGTAAACAAGAACACCAAACTTCTTTCTGCTTGGTTGTGTAATGGAAAAGTCTGCTTTATGTTCATTTTGTAAGACTTATTTTTGGTTGTATTGCACTAAAAGAGATTTTTTCCCAGACGTCTTTTCTCTCTCCTCTCTTCATAAAAGTCCCTCAACAGAGCCAGAAAGACTAGGGAAGGCTGAGGAGAAAGGAAAGAAAGAAAGAGAGAGAGAGAGAGAGAGAGAGAGAGAGAGAGAGAGAGAGAGAGAGAGAAGTGGGAAGGGGAGGGAAAAGAGGGAGAGGGATAGGGAGGGAGGGAGGGAGGAAGAAAGGAAATAAAGAAGGAAGGAAGGAAGGAAAAATGAAAGAAAGAACAGAACAAAACAGAACACTTGATGGATCTGATCAGTTAGCTACTGGTTTAGTCACTTTTCTTGTTGCTGTGATAAAATATCCCTGACACAAGCCACTTAAGAGAAAGGATATTTTGTTTTGGTTCAAAGTTCAAGGTCACAGTCTGCTATGGCAGCGAAGTACAGCAGCAGCCTGAGGTAACCGGTCACACTGCATGTACAACCAAGAAGCAGAGTGTGACTGAATGCTCTTACTCACCTCAATAGCTCCTTTTCATACAGGCCAGGATCTTCTCTCAGGGACCAGTACCATCCACCATCAAAAGAACTTCCCATTTCAATTAACCTAATCAAGATAATCCACAACAGGCATCATAGAGGGCTGTCTCACAGTCTCACGGGGGATTCTAGAAGTCTTTATGCCTGCAATCAGGATGGCCATCAGACCCAATAAGCATGTACTGAGTCAACATACTAAGGAAACCTTGTGGCAGGATTTGTGATAGGTCCTGGGCCTTCAAAACATAAAGAGTCCTGGGTTTTATCCTCAAGACATTCACACCCAGTAAAACCGTCATCTGACAGAATCAAATCGAAGGAATCGTTTCATATTCATGTACATAAGAATCCGTAGGGCAGGCTAGTGGGATGGCTTAGAAGATAAAGGTGTTTGCCACCAAGCCTGACAATCTGGGACCCACAAGTTGTTCTCTGATCATGTGCAAACTGCAATACACATGCAAGCAAATGAATAAATTACAAAGTAATTAAAATATCAGTAAGGAATAGGACCAATAGTAATCTTGTTAGAAATAAAACAGGAATTTCATATACCTTCTAATTTCATTACTTAAAAAATTCTCAGGATACTAACTTTGAAGGCTACAGGACAAATGTAACCCCCAAATGAAGCTCACGAGAAGGAAATGTCATAAAGCATATTTGAGAATAGTTTCTCAGCTATCCAGTAAAGGTGACATAAAACAGCAACTGTCCTCACAAACTCTCTCATATGTATACATGTGTGTAATACTAATTATAGTCCTGTTTAAAATAGATTGCCACCAAAAAACCAAGAGATTTCATTAGGAGCAGAAAAGATAAATAAGTTTTGGTTGTATGATGGATTGAATATGCTTGGTCCGTGGGAAGTGGCACTATTAGTGGCACTTGTTCCTGCAAGTGAGGCCTTGTTGGAGTAGGTGTGGCTTTGTTGGAGGAAGTGCATCACTGTGGGGGTGGGCTTTGAGGTTCTATGCTTAAGCTCCACCCAGGCAGAAGGGATCCTCCTCCTATCTGCCTGCAGAAGAATCAAAATGTAGAACTCTCAGCAACTCTAGTGCCATGTCTGCCTGGATGCTTCCATGCTTCCTGCCTTGATGATGATGGACTGTGTAGGCAGCCAATTTAAGATGGCGCCGGTTTCCAGCAAGGCCAGCTTAGCTTTCTGAATAATCAAGCCTGTTGTGCATGCATCGGCTTTGAGCCCCTCCCGAGCGGGCTTATGCTAATGAGGTATTGGCAGTCTAACCTATCCTGAGAGAACTCGTCGCCTAGCCGTTTTGGGCGGATATATAAGCAGCTCGCTTTTGCTGCTTGGGGTCCCGTCCTTGAGTCAAGATTGTTCCTGTAATAAAGCTGATTGAGAAGAATCCGACTGTGTAGTGTCTTACTTGCTGGTCGAGGCGGACGCGACAGGACTGAACTTCCGAAAATGTAAGTGAGCCCCAATTAAAATGTTGTCCTTTATAAGAGTTACCTTGGTCATGTTGTCCCTTCACACCAATGGAAACACTAAGAGAGGTTGGACATAAACAATAGAATTTTATGAACCTGTGAAAATGATTGACTGAACTGTAATTAGTCACAAGACTCAGTCTCACAAATATACCCAGCTTTTAAAAATAAAAAAAAAATCAAAAGCTGGGCATAGTGGTGCATGCCTTTAGTCTCAGCACTTAGGAGGCAGAGGCAGGCGAATCTCTGTGAGTTTGAGGCCAGTTTGGTCTACATAGTAAGTTCCAGGACTCTCAGAGATTTGTAGTGAGAACCTGCCTCAAAACCAAACAAACAAAAAAACAAAATAATGATAATAATACCAAAATAGAATGGTAATACAGCATGATACCATTTATATAAAGAAAATAATACAACACATCATTTATACACACACATATGCATGTATGTAGGAAATATAAACTATGTCTGGTAGTATGACCAACCATCTCAGTTTGCTTAGAACTTTCTTTGGGCTAGCACTGAAAATCATGTGTCTCTGTGGTGGCCTGACTAAGAATGGCCTATAGGCTGATATATTTGAATGCTTAGTCATCAGGGAGTAGCACTACTTGAGAAGGATTCAGAGGTGTGATCTTATTGGAGGAGGTGTCACTAGGGGTGGGCTTTAAGGTTTCAAAAGACCAAGACTGTCTCAGGCTCTCGCTCTCTCTTTCTTCTTGCTACCTACAGATCCAGGTATAGACCTCTCAGCTCCTCCTCCAGCATCATGTCTGCCTGCACACTGCCATGCTCCCCGCCATGATGACAGACTAACCCTGAACTGTAAGTCAGCCTCAGTTTAACGCTTTCTCTTATAGGAGTTGCCATGTGGTGTCTCTTCATAGCAATGGAACACTAAGACAGTCTCTGTCACAGACAAACCTGGACAGTAGGCAACCTAGCTAGAGAAGGGCAAACATTTAGCTGAGAAAGGTGGTTGCTTCCTGAAGAAAGAAAGTGACTGAAAACCAGATGTATTTGCAGTAGGCTACCTAAGTCGAATTACTGTTACATCACTGAGAGAGTGCAAATGTGAGCAGGTCCGGAGTGAGAAAACCAAAGATAAAACTATGTTGGAAAAAGAAAGTTCTTCTCAAAGCAGTTGCCTATGCACACACTTGGCAGGTCATGGAGAAAAGGTAACCCTTGATTCCATCAGAACTTAAAAGTGAACTGGAGTACCAGCCACCTCATTTGATGTGTTTCTTTGAATGCTTCCCCTGCTCCTACCACCATGTCTCCCAACTTTTTGCACCTAGATGGTGCAGATTGCAAGGTTCCTTGACCCAGAGCTGCACTGAAACACAGGACCAAGACCCTAAAGCAGCCTTCTAAACTACTTGGAAAAGTACAGTGTTTCCCTAGCCAAGGCCCTGACAAGGGCCATGCATGCCACTGAACTCTAAATCCTGTTGGCAGCACAGGGAAACCCCAGACTAGAGCTCTGAAACAACTTTAAACCCCAGAGCTACCACTGGCTGTCTGACCTTGGGCAACTTAGTACACGTCAATTCCAGTACGACGAAGTGGGTGACCTCCTGTGCTGGCAAGTTTTCTGTCAACCTGACACAAGCTGAAGTCATCTGAGAAGAGGGAGCCTCAACTGAGAAAATGCTTACTAAGGTTGGGCTGTAGGTAAGCCTATAGGACATTCCCTTAATTAGTGATTGGTGGAGTAGGGCAGCCCTTTGTGGGTGGGACCATCAGGGCTGGTGGTCTTTGGTTCTATAAGAAAGCAGGCAAGGCAGTAACCTCAATCCTACATGGCCTTCCAAATAGGTGCCATGTTTGGCAAGTAAGACTGAAGGCTTCATAAATGGTCAATTGATTAAAATTTAAACGTTAAAACAAAGAGCTCTAAGGAGTAAGGGCAAAGCATGTTGCATACATATTTCAATACTATGCAAATTATTTTAAACTGTGATATAGGATTAAAATAAACCCGTGAGGGAAGATGAGAAGAGTCAACCTCACATTCTTACCAAACCATCTGTGGAAGAGTTAAAATTAGAACATTCCTATGACAGAGAATTGTCATGTTCATTGAACTGTATTGAAAAAAAAAGGCCAGGTTCTGTTTAATATAACAATTCTTATGAAAGTAATTAAAATCTGAAGCTCTGTTTCCTTTTTTTGGACATAATGTCGGCTTAAAATGGGCTCTAATTGTCCCTATTTACACACTGACTGCAGAGCGCCCCTCCCCACCGCAGACAACTCTGTAATTAGTTCCATTCAAGAGCAAAACTGTGGCCATCTCTCTCAGCTGCTTTCTGGCTTCTGAGCCAATGAGGCTAAGGAGAGGTTGGCTTTTTTCTTTCTTTCTTTCTTTTTTTTTGCTTTTGGCTTTCTTGCAAAATGGAACTTATATCTGCCACAAGCAGTCAGTTGCAAGGATGATAATTGCACAGTGTGTTATAATTGATTTATACAGGCCCTGGGAAAAGAATGATGGTCTCTTGGCTAAAACTGTCAAGTGAATGACCAATGATGTGTGAAACTTTCCTTCCTTGGAATGTTAAGGGCCACATCAAGAATACACTCAGAATGTTGACCTATTTAAATACAGTGTGCAAACAGCTGATAACTTGGAGATATTTTAAATTGTTATTTTATGTGTATGAGTGTTTGCCTGCATGTATGTCTGTGCACCACATGCGTATATGCCCACAGAGGCTAGAAGTGGGCATTGGGTCTCTTGCAACTGGAGTTACAGATGGTTTTGAACCCCATGTGCATACTGGGAATTGAACCCAGGTCCTCTAGAAGAGCAGCCAGTGCTCTTAACCTCTGTCCATCATCCAGCCTCAAATTTCACTTTTGTGCCTAGCTGTCACTCTGTGTTATAGTCAGTAGTCTGTGCTTTTTTTTTTTTTTTTTTTTGGTTTTTCGAGACAGGGTTTCTCTGTGTAGCCCTGGCTGTCCTGGAACTCACTCATAGACCAGGCTGGCCTTGAACTCAGAAATCAGCCTGCCTTAGACTGTGCTTTTTAGAGGAAGGCTTTTAATGAGTGGATTAAAAGCAATTAATGGCAGCCTGTAAAAGAATGTATGCAAAGGTTAAAATTGTGCTACATAATCCAAAAGACTTTCTTCCATCACCAAGACATTGAGCAAGATCATGTAGATTGGATTACGGTTACCCCCAAACACACACACACATGCACACATATACACATGTACATATACATAGACACACATACATATAGACATGCACACCTACATCCACATGCACACAAACACACAGACACACACATATATACACATGGACACACACATACATACACAGACATCCACAAATAAGACATGCACACACATATGCACACATATACACACAGACACATACATGCACACAAACACACATGTATACATGTACACACACACACACACATATGAAGTAGAAACTTAAGAGTTCGTTGGAAAGTCAATTGTATTTGGATGGTGTTTTGCTGGGGTGAACATGTAAAGGAGAGTTTTCCTGAAGCAGACACAAGTGAAAGGATGTTTTGTTAATGCAGACTCGTGAAGAAACATTTCGTTAAAGTGGACACAGGTGAAAGACTTAGGCAGACTCATGAAGGAATGTTTCATTGAAACAGACACAGGTGAAAGGATGTTCTGCAGAAAAAGTACATGAGAGGACACGTGATGAAGGATTCTTCACTAACAACTGTATGTATTGGTTCACCTTACATGTCTTATTGAGCTCCATTTGTTGGGATTCCATAGAGAGAAACGCACCAAAAAAACCTTCTGGTGGTGTGCTGTAGTTTCTTGTCACTTCTGTGGACTCAGGCTGATTGGCGAGTGATGTCTGCTGAGACAGATGCACGTGCTGAGGCAAGACCCATGGAGACATGTGATGTTTGGAGGCTATAAATAGGACTTGACTGACAATGGCAGAGGTGGAGCTAGACTTGCTTATAGAGCTAGCTGTCAAAGCTTGTTGGTCTTGAGTCTTTGCTGATCTTTGCTTCACTGAGAAAGGCACAGCTGAGAACTTCTCCTGGCATTCCTGCTGGTCCCTCCTGCTGACTTGTGCCGAGGCTGAGGCAGAAGAGTGACCAGTCAAGAAAGTAATTTTACAGCCATATGGGAAACTAAACAGTGGCTCTGCCTCTGAAGACCACGTCAACCACCCCAGCAACCATTAACTGCTCCTCAGGGAAGGGTGGGGCCTTCTGAGTCCTCCCCAACTGTGACAGAATGCTGTGAGCTCAAGAGTGTAATGGCTGTGCCATGTGCCAAGGACAGCCATTCTGCAAGCCTCCTTCCCTTCCTCTGCCTCTTACATCCCTCTTACCCTTTCTTCAGTGATATTCCCAGATCACAGGAGAAGGTAACATAGATGTATTTAGAGCTGAATATTCCAGTCATTTCTCAGTACTTTGACCACTTGAGCATCTCTGTAGTCACGACTGTCCACTGCATAAAGGATGTGGGCATATGCTAATCTATGAGTGTAAATACAAGTATTTAGGAGATGACGAGAAGAGCTGCATCAAGCAACTTGTTTAGTTCAGTCCAATGTCTCTATTGTATGAGTTTAATTTCTCACGCCCTTTCGAAAAGAGTGATGTATTTGATGCTACTGTCTCACAGTGAGTTTCTATTCTTATCAGTTGTCATTTGCTCCTCTTCAAATCTTCCCCATCTCATGTTTCTCTCTCTCTCTCTCTCTCTCTCTCTCTCTCTCTCTCTCTCTTTGTCTCTCTGTCTCTCTGTCTCTCTCTCTCTCTCTTTCTCTCTTCTCCACTCTACAGCTTCATTCTACCATCCTATTTGTTAGGTCTCAAACCTGGGACAATGGGCTGACTGAAGTGAAGTCTCCATTAACATATCAAGTCAGATGCTGGCTGCTGCCCTGTTCTCCCTGCATCCCTTAGTCTCTACTGGGAGACCTTCCTGGCTGACATACCCTGTCCCTTCGTGAACTCTCCAGCCCAGAGGGTAGGCTAGCCCTTTCCCCAGATGGAATTCCCCATATAATCCAGCCATTTTGGTTACCTGGTCTCTCCTTTAGCTCTACCCTTTATTCTCTTGGCCCAGGCCACCCCACTTGGCTGGTAACTCCTTTCTCCTCTCCTGTCTGCCCTCCCCCTCACTTGGTCCAACCCATTCTGGCTATGTTCACCCTGGAGTCTCCCAGATGTCCCTGTCTCTAACTATGCTCTCCATTTTATCTGCAATAAACCTCCTTCCCCATACCTAGGAGTGGTCATGGCCCCCCCCCCTCTCTTTTTTCATTTACTATTTGACTTGTTTTCCTGGTTACATTCAAAACTTCAACATGTGCAAAATACAAATTTCAGACAAAACAGAAGGCTAACCCCTTTGCCCCATAACTGTGCCCACAGCAACCTTTCAAGTCTTTAGTATCTACACTTTTATCCCCCCACAGCTTTAGATAAGAAATCACAATTATTATTTCTATTTTTATAGCTAGTAATTATTGCTATTTTATAGTCAAATAATTGCATCCTTCCGTTCCTTGTGGATTTATTTTCCCACTTCCTCCAGTAATTGTCGGGGAAACTCCAATAATAACCTTGCTTAGCTTCGGCGCAAAGACATATCCTTTGTTCTCTTTGTTTTGTTTGGTTGGATTTTGTGGTGCTTAAAAAGAATTTTTTTTCTCTTTTAAATTGTCCTTAACTTTGTGACGAGGGAATACCTTCACACATACAAATTCAAGCAAGCTAGGCATTCTTCAGCTGGGTGCAGACTCTAAACCAAGTGTTTCTTTGCGTGTTGTTCCGGTGTGCATTTTTTGCTGGTTGTGATTTTTACATCTGATTGCCATTTTTGTAGTTACATTTTTTAGCTTTAGTGATTTTTTTCTCTTTCTCTTGGGGGCTGCCTTATTTCTGCTTCATTATGTGTAAATGTTCCTGCCTATTGGGTTTGATGAGTCTTTGTCATGGGCTGAGTCACCTCCTGAGTTTATAAGCCTGTAGCCACAGCTTCCCTCATTGTAACGGAGAACTCTTAAAGACTTATTTTTATTGTGACTATAAATTTGAATATGTATACTTAAAACTTACCATTTTGATGTAGGTGGGCTGGAAACCAAAGGTTCCATGTGTTTTTGTTCCTCCACGGTGCCCAGAAATTACTTTATTTGATTTTATGAGATTTGAGAGAAGATAAAGCAGAAAATTTTTATCAAACGTGTTTGGTTAAACAGGACACAGTAAAAAGAAGTGACAAAAGATTGTGGCTCAAGGTCATCTCTCTAAGATCTGCATTTCTGTCTCCACAGAGAGGTATATGTAGGTAGAATGATTGTTTTTTAAATTGTGGCTTATAGAACAGTATTTTTAGTTTTTAAATAAAAAAATCACTTATTGAATGTTTCTTTATTGAACTGTGTTAAGTGTAGTTTTATACAGATCATTAAACATTAGTTTTTTTCCTCTGTAAAATGGGGATCATAACGTATCTCAAGCCAGGTAGTTGTAGAGATGAAGACTATAAGGTGCTTACCAAGGTGTGTGTGTGTGTGTGTGTGTGTGTGTGTGTGTGTGTGTGTTACCCGAGGTCCGAGTAGTTATAAAGATAAGAAGTTTGTTTAGCTCGAAATTCTGGAGGTCTAAGGGCGTGGCTCAGCTCTCACGAGGGCCGGCTTTGTGGCATCGGGCAGCATGGTCGTCTCATGGTGAGATCACCGGAGTGAGTGACAGGTCATCTCATGGCGGGATAGATAAAGGAAAGGATAGTAAGGGAAAGGATAGCTAGGAAGCCAGAGGGCCTGGCTCTTATCTCTCTTTCATGCCTGAGAAAATATGAAGCCCAGCAGGACGCTGTTAGTGGAGAGTTCTGCAGCTTGACTCCGTTGTGAAATCGGGACCAAGGGTAGATTCTCATTGTCTCTCTCTCCGCCCTCTCCTGTGTTACTGCCTCTCATTGTGGGGTCCTGCTCCCCACCTCTTGATGCATCCTTCTCAGAAAGAGTGCTCTGCCCTCTTTCTCACGCCATCCCATGAGGATAATAGCTTACCTTGTTGGTGAAGTTGAGGAAAATTCCACCTTTTATTCTTTATGAAGGAAGGCTGCCTGACTAGGGCAAAGGGCTACGCTTTGAGGTAGACAGAGTGGAGGAGAGAAGGTCGTAGTGGGAGAACTTTCAGGTTCTGGAATCTGGTGCTCAAACCTGCCCACTCTGTCAGCAGGCCAATTTCCTTAGTACCCTAAACTCTGCGTTTCCTCCTCTCGCTTCCATTATGAATAATAGTTGTCATTTTCATTAAAAAACAAAATAAAATAAAACAAAAACCCAACAAACAAACAACAGCAACAAAACAAACAAACAAACAAAAAACTTAACTAGGGTCTCAGGTAGCACAGGCTGGCTCAGACTCAATATGTAGCTGAGGATGACCTTGATGACATCATTCTCCCTCCTCTACCTCTGAGAGCTGCTCACGGGCCTGGCCACCACATCCACTTTCATTCCTATCTTTGTCAATGAGTTTCTCCACTTGCTCAGAACTATGGCAAAGAGGAAGGTTATTATTATTATTTATTGGGGTGCCCTCAGAGACCCCCTACATACTCTCTTGATAAGAGTTTAGAAATAAGGATAAAGTATGAGCAATCACAGACAGATACTCCAGTACTGCCTGGAATTCAGTATGAATCAGAAAATACACTGAACAGTACCCGAAGCGAGTTTGGGGGTTCTACTTAAGGGATGAGTGACAGTTAACAGATGGAAATACTGAAAACTAAGCCAGTTCTTCTAGGAGGAAAAAAAAATCAAAAAATAGAAAACAGATTAACTGCAGAAGGCTTCAAGAGAAAAATATAATCAATAGATATTATGTATGCAGCCATTTGAAGACATACTATCAGAAATGATACTCAGGTGACTCATCCATTGGGGGAAACCCAGGTCTACAATAGAGCTTCCTCGTTAGCGTCCTTCTTTATTAAGCATCTTAGGATGCTGGCCCAGACCTGCCTTACCCAATCTGGCTTTGTTTTAATATTTACTATACTCCAGACACACACCTGATACAAAACACATACACACATACATATACACACACTCTCATACACACACTCACACACACAACATACATACTCACACACATACACACTCAGGTACACATGCGTACACATACATAGATACACACATACACACATACATATATACACACAACATAACACATATCTACACACATACACATACATATATATACATACACACAAATACACATATACACACACACACACATACACACACTACTGTATGCCTTTCCACTAATCAAAATGTTAGTGGAAATGATTTTAATGCTCTTATTCAGAATGTATAGGTGGCTTGCATGTCTCCCATGAATGTCACTTCCAGGAACTTTCTCACCATGTTACTCCAGTGAGATCCCTTTCGAATGTGTTTCCTAATTGCTTCACAGTGTTGTGTAGAGAGGTGTTCCTGATTTCACAAATTGTGCTATTTAGCTTTTGTCTTGCCTTTATACTGTTTAGAGCATTATACCCACTTGTTGTCCAAGAGCCTTAGGAGAAGCACTGTGGGCTGGGTGGGAGAAGCCCTCTGCATCACTAAATTTGAACAGAGGACAGGCATGCAATGACTGAGATGACCTGTGCCATCTGTAATCTGACCTTTGACATACTCTTTTCACTCCCACCACAGGGCAGCTGTAATCCCTGCTGGTGCCACAAGCTGTCATTCAGGAATTTTCTGACTGAGACAGTGCTCCTGCCTTGTCTCCTTGGTGTTCCATTCCACTTCCTGCTTTTGGGTTATTTTACTTATCCATCACTTTTAGGGTAATCTTTGTGGCCCATTGAATTTGGTCCCCCTGGTAGTGTCTCAGTTAGGATTCTCCAAAGAAACGGTACTGATAGAATGGATACATATAAATAAGTATGTATGTATATGTGTATGTGTATGTACACACACACACATATATATATATATATACTTATATATATGCATGTATATATATGCCATATATGCACATACACACATATATGTACACATATATGCATACATATGTATACATATGTATGTATATCTTGTGTAAGTAATCACAGCTTTTAAGATTCAAGAGGCAGTATTCCTCTTCATCCTCTGCCTCTTGGATTCCTTCTGTCCTCTCTTCCACAGTTTTCCCTTAGCTGTGAGTAACACAGATGACCTGTTTAGAGCTGACCGCTCAGAAGTCACTTAGTCTCAGCACCTTGAACAGTTATGAGTCTCTGTGCTGGCTGCCGTCTCTTCTTTCCTGATGGCTTTCAATATTAGATTTTATTTTGTTTTTATATGTGATTTAGTGTCATGAAGTGCCTCAAATAATTTCTTAAAGTAGACATAACATATACCATTAGCAAGGATTATTAACAAATAAATCATGCCATGCACACTCCACTGGGGCCACAAATGGTTTGTATTTAAATTTTTTTCCTACTTTGGAATATTTTCAATATGTAATGATATGTCTTAGAGATGGACCCAACTCCAAACACAGAATCCATTTATGTTTTATATACATCGCCTAAGCTAATGTGTACACATGTGTGCATGTGCACATGTGCCATGGTGCATGTGGGAGGTCAGAGACAACCTTAGGGAGTCAGTCTGGGGACTGACCTCAGCTTGTACAGGAAACACCTTTGCCCCTGGGCTATCTCACTAGCTCCTGAGGGTCATTTTTACGTTTCTTTAAAATATTTATATGTTCATGGAATAGTTTCATGGTGTACAATTTCTCCTTTACTGCGTCTTATTGGCATTTAACGGATTTGGGTTCTGGAGAATTTTCAATTCTCACTTGTTTGATAGGGGAAGCTCTATCTAGATGGAAAGCATTTGAGAAAAAAAAGTGAGGCAGAGAGGAAAAAGCATATAAAATTGTTACTAAATAACTAATTTTCCATTAAAAATAATTAGAATATTTTCTAGGTTTTATGTTTTTTCCAGAAACCCGTGTGTTGTATAATATACTCATATGTATGTGTATATGTGTGTGTGTACAGGTTAGTATTTAAACATACCTGTGTGCATGGATGCTAGAAAACATTTCAATATGGTAATATAGATAATTATACAAATGTAAACAGTATTTAACAAACCTGCTAAAGGAAATAAGTTGGAATTCGAGCAAAATTTCCAGAACATCTAACAATTTCTAAATTACTGACTGAGTTCTAGAAATTGTTAATGTGACCTTTCATCTGATAAATAATGTCCCTTGTAAGTCATCATTTGACACCAAGGAACCCCATCAAACGCTTCTAGTCAGTTCTTTGAATATTTAGCGGTCGTGAGTTGACAGCAGCCAGGAATTTACTGAGGCAAAACCTGCCCTTTGCTGCCATAGCCAGACACCCCTCTGGATGCCAGAACTCTTTCATGGGGCCACAGATAGCAACCTAACTGGGAAGCAGGGAAACAGCAGGCGAATCTGGAGGTTTCTGAGGGTCTGTACTGATGAGACCAGAGCAAACGCCAGCCTTCCAAATATCACTGCCACCAGGTGGCGCTAGCCATAGCATACCAGACTAGGACATACTGGGTCTGCAACAGAAGCTGTTAAAACCTGACAGTTAATAGTCTAGCAATAGCAATGCAGCATGTACGTGACTGAATTACTGAACTGGCTGTGTTATTGTGGGTGAAATTAAACTTTATATCAGTGTGGGGAGATAACTTAATTTTTTTTTCCTTTTCCATCTTTTTTTGTTTTAATTTTGGGGAAAATATATAATTTAAATCAAATCATAATTTTTACTTATTCACACAGGGGTTATAAACAGAAAAAGGCAGGATGTGGGGAAGGGGAAGACATCGGAGCATAGGTGTTCAAGGGGAGTACAGATATCTTTCAGAATAGGGTATCGGCTGGGTAAAGGTTCAGGGGACAGGTCACTATGACTCTACCTATGATTCACTTGTCCTTATCTAAGTTGGTACTGTCTGCCAAGGCTACCTATTTACAAGGTCTATGACTACTCAGGCTGGTAAATTTCCACAAAAGTTGCCTGTTTACAATAACTTATAGCCATCTGTTTCAGTGTTTTTCCACAGAGACCCAAGACTTTGTGTTAGCATGTATACATGTCAGGCTTATTGCTGATTTTAGGCCTATGGCTGATTTTAGGCCTTCAGTGTATAAGCAGGGCTGCCCCTGACATCTCCTCCCTTCTCTAAGTATAGAAGAGATATGGCAATTCTAATCTTGCGAGGATAGAGGCCTGACCTCCAATAATTGAAGGGGACCTTGTAATGGCTCCGGTCCTCCTGTCGTTGTCCAGTGAGGCATGAGGGCCATACCCATCCCAATGTCTTTTTCCTGGAGAAGGGATACTTTTGACATCAACCCCTATGCAGTCAGGTTTGTCCCTCAGGGAATCCAGAGAGATATTTTTAACTTTTATTTATATTCCCTTGCAGTGCTTAGCCTTGCAGCCTAAGCAAGAATTCAGATCACCAGTCAGAGGGGGTTCTGGGTAGCCCCTCTCTACTTGGTCTAGGGGCGGAAGTCCCCTCTTTTAGGTTGGGTGGAGATGGGTTTTGGGAACACCTTGGATAGAGTAACAACTTCGTCTTGAGTCTCGTGGTCCTCCATAGCTAACTTATGATAATGTATCTGAGTAGGTTTTACTACCAAATTATCTATCTGTTGTTTCAAAGTTAGTCAGCCTATTTAAGGACCAGGGACCAAAAGAAATCAGCAAAAATAACCCAATTAATGGTTGGGATGGAAGTTAAGATGTGAGGAAGTAGGGTTGACAACCATGGAGAGGTTGAAAACCAATTCTTGTACCAGCTCTCATCTTTTTCTTTCTCTTTCTCTTTCTGTCTTTTCTCAGGGCCTTCTTGGACCTTTTTCATGCTCTCTTTAACCATCCCCGTCTTGTCTATGTAAAAGCAACATTCTTCTTTAAGGGCTGTACACAGACAAGAGCTGTACACAGTCTTTTCTATTGTAATAGAGTAAATCAAGTCCAATAAAGCCCTTTGCAATTTTTGGACATCATTTCAGACAGCGAAACGAGGGATTTCTTCAGATTAGTGATGTCAATCTCTAGCTGTTTGGTGTCCTTGTCAATGATCTATCAAAGGTCTGAGTAGTATAAGTCCGGAGGACAGCATCAGGATTAGAACTTCTACCAGCAGACATCACGGGTGTTTCATTTTTATCTGGAAAGGAAAAAGAAGGGAATTCTCAGGGAGATTTCTCTTCTCTGGAGGTCAATTGTTATTCATCTTATTTATTGTCAGGCCTGGCTTTGTGGGGGTATCTATTTATTTCATTAATCTTTTTGGCAGCCATTTAGCTGTGCCTTCTGTGGTATCAAACAGGCATATCAATCTTCGGTCCCATAAGAGAACTGGGTCAGAGCCATTCCATTTAAGGGTAGAGGGACCTTCCACATAGCTGTGGCATAGTTTTTAGTGGTCTCAGCGATGCCAGAGGCAGTCAGCAGCAGATTTGCCATGAGCTTTCAGTTTTAGAGAGTTAAAAATAAATAAGGCATGATGGAGAGTGTTTCGGGAGACTCCTTCTGGGGGGGGGGCGGGGTACAGTTTCCCTTCTTTTATTTTTAAAGCCAATTTTTCAGAGTTCTTGTAAAATCAGGGCAGAAGCGCCAGCAGCTGCTCCTTCCACACTCAAAGAGTCATGAAGACACTATTTAAAGAAATATAAATCTACATCAATAATCTCTTTTATCAAAGGACTGTTATACAACAGCCAACAACTAATCAGTCTATATAATATATTGATTAATAATAGCTTCTTCTACTTTTTGTAAAATTACTCCTCTTTTGTCAATTAATTGTTGAGGGAAATTAGGATTTACGTCTCTCCTGAGAATATTAAACAGAGACTTAAATTCTTTTGTGGAGAGCTTAAAATAAGATCTTAGCCAGTTAGCATCTCCTAGAAACTTTTGAAAATAATTTGAAATAAGTAAACTATCTCTTTTTTGCCAGACCCATTATTATTATTATTATTTTTGGATATTTTGGGTATTTACCTTTCAATGTTATCTCCTCTCTCATTCTCCCCCAAAACCCTGTATTCCATACCCTCTCCTCCTATTTTTATGAGGGTGTGCTCTGAACATCCTCCCAAACCTATCTCCCTGCTCTCAGATTCCCCAACACTAGGGAATCCAAACTTTCGGGGATCATGGCCCTCCACTTCTACTGATGCCTGACAAGGCCACCCTCAATTACCTATACAGGTGGAGCCATGAGTCCCTCTCTTTGTGTTCTCAGGCTGTAGGTTTAGACCCTGGGAGCTCTGGTTGAATCTTTTGATACTCCTTCTAAAAAGGACAAAAGCACCCACACTTTGGTCTTCCTTCTTCTTCTTGAGTTTCATGTGGTCTATGCGTTTCATCTTAGGTATTGCGAGCTTTTGGGCTAGTATCCACTTATCAGTGAGTGCATACCATGAGTGTTCTTTTGTGATTGGGTCACCTCACTCAGGATGGTATTCTCTAGCTCCATCTGTTTGCCTAAGAATTTCATGAACTCATTGCTTTTAATAGATGAGTAGTACTCCATTGTGTAAATGTACCACATGTATCCATTCTTCTGTTGAGGGACATGTAGGTTGTTTTCAGCTTCTGGCTATTATAAATAGGAATGCTATGAACATATTGGAGCATTGGTCCTTGTTTTATGTTGGAGCATCTTCTGGGTATATGCTTATTTTATTCTTATAAAATTATATATTTAATATATGCCATTAATATAGTATCACTTAATATTATTAATTATAATATATGCTTAATATGATATGCAACATATAAATAATATGTAATGGAATAATAATATAATATTAAATATTATATACCATTATATATATGTGTGTGTGTGTGTGTGTGTGTATGCACTTGAGAATAAAAGAGGTGTTTTCTCTTTCCACTATGTGGACTCCACTGATTGAACTCAGGTAGTTCTTAATACTTTGTTAATTCTCTCTTCACCCCTCCTCCCACTTCCCACACCTGTGGGGGAATTCCCAACCCCCAACCATTTTAGAATTAATTGTATCATTCTGACAAGTCACCCTAGTCCTTCAGCACATGTCTCCTAAGAACAAGGGCATCTTCTACATTGCCATGGTCACACTCAGGAAGTACATTGCCATGGTCACACTCAGGAAGCTGTGGCATGCTGTCTTTATGTACTATTTGGGTACCAGCACTGAAGTGCCTACATTGTCTTGAAAAAGCCATTTTCATTTCGACCTTAACTATGAAGTGGTTCTTCTGTCTACTAGGCTGTGTCTTTTGTGAAATTTGCATGTCTAGACAAACCAGCTAAGACTTTTTGAATTCTCACATTCACTTTTCATGATTAAATTTGGGTGAAATATTTTTGGCAAAGGCACCATTGGGGTGAGTTACATTCTCCTTAAAAAAGAAAACAAAAACCTCAAAATATTTCAATCACCCTATTTGAAAAACGTACTTCTTAGTTCTAAAAAGAATACTGCTAGCCACTGGGTCCCATCTCTCTGATCCTGTTTCCACAAGTATACTCTGGGAACAGAGAGAGCTTGAAACAGAAGGAAATAAACATGCTCCTAAAGTGATTGCCTTGAACTTCTTCACCTCCTGGTTCTATACATTCTGTTTCTAGTGAGCGCCTGTGTCTTTTCACAGAACTCAACTGCCTGACTGTGATGACTGCTTCAAGGAGGGGCACTGAGCCCTAAGCAGGGCCCAAATCATCCCAGTGAAGTTAGATTCTAACAAAGAAAGGCACCTTTTCTCTGGGATTATGAAATAAGTACCAATGCTGGTGACAACTCTCTTTAGTCATCTTCCCAACACTGGCTCTGTAGGTACAAAATAAAACCGAGATGAGCAGAGTTAAGAAGGCCAAAGAAGAGGTAGAGTTAGTCCCCACGGCTTCACAGTGCATCTATCCAGCTATGCCTGACATTAGTTAGAATTGCTTTTTTGGGGGTATTTTAAATCCATTGTGAGAGTTTGATTGATTTCTGTCTCTTGTTTCTGAGTCTTGACTAATGTACTTAGGATTCAAAGATTTTATCAGAAGCCCTTAGACAGTTTTTTTTTTTTTTTTTGTAAGTTTCTGTGGCAGCCTAAACAACTTGCCAAAATGTCTCAGTGTCTGTAGCTGCAAGGACAATAATCTGTGCTTCAGAAGGCACAGATTAAGGAGTTAACTAACCCACAGTATCTGAAGCACATTAAAGAATCAATATGAATGTTAAGAACAAGGACAAAAGACCCTGACATCTGTCTGCCAGGCTTCTGCTGCTTCCTCTGTGCCTATGGATTTTCCCTCTCTCCATATGACTAAGCCATCCTGTGCTGAGGACCATGCTTCATTGGGTAACATTAATTACGCAATGTCACCATTTTGGTTATATGCTTTTCATTTGTCCCATAAGCAACATGAACCTATGGCTAACACATTTGGAGGGGGATGGGGGTTTGTCTTCTTGGTATTTTTTTCCATGTCAGAGAAGCCATGGCTACGGCTGTGTGGAACAGAACACTTTGACAGCAGGTGTTTGCAGCCTGAACTGAGAAGGGAACAGGAAGCAAGAAACTCTGGAGCCAGCATGCTGATTTTTTTCTATTCATTTTATACTTGTTGGGCCTGATGTATCCCTTTCTGTAATGGTTTCCAAGAGGGAGTTTATCCTCTCAGAGACCGTAACATCCTCATGTTCTCTGCTGTCAACAGGGGCCATGGCAAACAGATTTAACACATATACATGCAGGCAAAGCCACTCATAGACAGAGAATAATAAGTCTCAAAGAGAGAGAAATTTCTGTGAGAAGATGTTGAAAAGCTGGTGGCTGCATCTTCGTAGCTTAAGCATGTCATGTGACTTATGTAAGTGCAAAACACACAATTAAGGAAGCTTTCCTAGTTTTCTTCTAATTATTTTAGCAGCCATTGAGAAGATACGATCAAGATAGGGCCAAGAAGATGTCATGACTTAACATGGGCCTACAAGGTCACTAGAAGTGTCCCAGACTTGCTGGTAGGACAGGCTATCTCATGACAAAGGTATTTGGCTGGCTTGGATTTTCTGTCTCTTCCATGATGTGTTTGGAATGGAAAACAAGGGTGTAGTTGGAAATCCCTTGACATCCCCTCTAGTGAAGAGAATCTGTCCGCTCACACACTCAATCAACCCAGTATCCTAATGACTGGCTCTATGTACTCCAGTGGGATTCGGGAAACAACTAGGTTGACTTTCTTGGTCCCTAGGATGATAGCTGGTAATTACTTTCTGGACCTGAACTCTCTCACAGGTCAAGGATTAGTGGGTAGATCTGGTGGAAGCCTGTCTACTTGAAGGGCCATTAAATACTTTTAGAATTTGTCTGTAAAACAGTGATTCTAGCACAGGTTTAGTCTTGAGGCAGAAGTGGTTTGAATGTAGCTCATCTTCTGGTACTGTCATCAATGCAGGTGAGGACTCAGAAGCTCTTCCACATCTTACAGGAACACAAGGCTGCTTTGAATTTACCTTTGAGGAGGCTCCCAAAGGCATAGAAGTCTTTTGTCTTTGTAGCAGAGCAGTTTCAACATCTCAGTGGGACTTCAGGGATCAGTGGAGAGAGTGCGCAGAGGAAGGTGGAGGCAATAGTAACCAGGAGGAGTGGTAAAGCAGTAGTTCCAGCAGCTTCTAGTGACTCTGGGATCAAAGAAGGTAACAACTGCTTCATAGCTTCCCTAGCAGGCACCAGAGGATGTGCAGCAGCGCTGAGCTTGTTTAGTTGAAACTTCCACAAAGGCTTCCATGACAATGGCTGTTAGGGAGTTGCAGGGAAGCCTGGAGTGACAGAGAAGCTTCTCCAGGCTTCCTAGAAACAATTGTAGGAAACATTGGGATGCATCTCATGGTAGCAATGAGAGGGCAACATGAGCAAACTGGATACTCATTCTTCACTGTAAATGTAAGCCCACCATGAACCTTGACTGGAGAAATGGATATTACCTCTAGTTAAAGCCTACCTATTCAGATAACAGTTTGTTCCACAGAAATCATGAAGGGATATTCCACTTGTTTGGCATGAAAGCAGTTTGTGGGAAGCCTGATTTGACTCCCTAGTCCTTGGAGACCAGCACTGAGGAATCACAGTGGTCACTGGAGGTCATCACATAGCTTTTCTTTAGTTCTTCTCAAGGACTAAGGATTTCCAGTTCCCTTTAAAGATGTCTTGGGATTTGTAAGACAAAAGGTTTGAACTGAAATGTTAATAAGATGTCCGTAGCTCCATTTACAAAAAACTTGAGAGCAATTGTCTCTTTCCAGGTATCAGTTGCCTAGCAATTAAATAACTGAAAATGAATGGTATAATATTTAGACTAACTCTGATGTAAGCTCTTTGGAAATACCATTTACAGGAGTATTGATTGAGCATGTAAAATCCATTATACTCTAGTAAGGCTAATTTGTAGACCAAAGTGTAAATCTATAATGGGATTGCTGAAGCTATCATGTCTAGTTAGTTTCATTCTTTGTTTTTTAAAAAACTTGTTCCTCAGGAGACTCGGTGTGACACTGAGCAAAGGATATTGACGTCAAAGTCATGTCCTTCACTATCTGGTGTGACCTTGAGGTGAGCAAGTCTCCGGGCTTTGGCTCACCTCAGGTGCAATGTGGATACTAGCATCTTGCTGACTTCCTGTTCTTGTGTGCAAGAAGTGGACATCTCTAAGTTTCGTCATGAGTTATTAATATAATGTTTGTGTGATCTGACCTCAACAATGACTGTATAAGCAAAAAATAGCTCAAATAAACACACATTGCCAATTAAGCTGAGTACTGACATGATGGCAGCAGTTGGCATTTGGGTCAGCACTATTTGGTCTCAGTTTTATGCTGGCTACAACCTTGGGGATGGTGTACATGAGGCTCAGCAGGTCAGAGCTGAATTGAAGCTAT
This sequence comes from Mastomys natalensis, assembly GCA_021653895.1. Lineage (NCBI taxonomy): Eukaryota > Metazoa > Chordata > Mammalia > Rodentia > Muridae > Mastomys > Mastomys natalensis. The sequence goes on from JAJTUV010000537.1 coordinate 726,280, forward strand.
GGTGGTTTGAAGTTGTTTGAACCTTGGTCTATTTATTGAAGATGAGATTGTATACACTAAAGAAATAAAACATGGATGCTTAGATTAAGTTTAGAGCAATAAGAGATGTGATTCAACTGCATTAAGCATCCAGAAAAAGAAATCAAAACTAGAAGAAAAACAAGAAATGTTAACTCTTGGTCCTCTGTTTAATTTCCATTTCTACCCTTGATTATCCTTGAGTTAATGCACGGTGACTTCATGATTCTTGTCCTATGAAACTGGACCAGTCCTGGGTATAATGCACAGAGAATTATAAAGGCTCCGAATTACTATACCAGGCTAAGAAGACTTCAGTTGGAGGTAAGTCTTTGTGTGTATGTGTGTTTGTGTGTGCAAGTACACATGGGAGCCAGAGAACAACTGTGGGTGTCATTCCTCAAGCATCCATTTTTTTTTAGATGGTTTTTCACTGACTTGGAACTCATCCTGGGCTGTTGGCCAGCAAGCCCCAGGGATCTGTCTGTTTCTACTTCCAGGGTGCTGGGATCACAAGTGCACCCAATACCCTCAAAAATATAAAGTATGTTGGGGTAACTAACCAAGCAAAGACTTGTATGGCAAAACTTCAAGTCTTTAAAGAAAGAAATCGAAGATCTGAGAAGATAGAAAGATCTCCCAGATGCTCATGGATCAGTAGGATTAGCATAGTAAAAATGGACATTCTATCCAAAGCAATCTATAGATTTTCATCAATTCCAAAACAATTCTTCTAATAACAGTGGTGATAGAGTCCTAACTGGCCATGTCTTATCACCACACAAATCTCCCAGTACCAGGACTAGGTTGCATTTAATTGAGTTGTCAGCCAAGGGGGTCCCATGGAAATCCCCAAACAACCCAGGCTGTTGCTACAATAATGGATTATTCTCTACAAACTGACTGCAGGGTTCTATTGCCAAAGACAAAACTTACACAACTCATTGAACATACAGAAGTTGAACTGGAGTCTACATGGATCCTTCACCCCTTTGGTGCAGGAAGGTACTCACAGGCTACCAAAAGAGGTCCATTTATCACCAAAGGCCATGGTTATGTCCAATGATTTGCATCACAGCCCGAAGCTGTGTTGATGTCCATGGGCCACGCTGATGCTTGGGGCCATGTTGATGTGAGTGGCCTGTGCTGCCACCTGAGTCCATGTTGGAGCCTGTAGTCCTACTGCAGCCTGAGGCCATGTTGATATCCCTATGCTGTGTTACCACTGAAGGTCAGGCAGATCTCCGTGGTTTATACTGCCTCCTGAAGCCATGTTGATATCCATGGACCAGACTACCTTTGGAGACCATATAGGTGTCTGCCTTAGAGTTTTATTGCTGTGAAGAGACACCATGACCATGGCAACTCTTAGAAAGAAAAACATTTCATTGGAGCTGACTTACAGTTTCAGAGGTTTAGTCCGTTGTCATCATGGTGGGAAGCATGGTGGCGTGCAGGCAGACATGGTGCTGGAGAAGGAGCTGAGAGTTCTACATCTTGATCTGCAGGCAGCAGAAAAGACGGACACATATTGGACATAGCTTGTGCATAGGAGACCTCAAAGCTTGGCCCCACAGTGAAACACTTCTTCCAACAAGGCTACAGCTACTCTAACAAAGTCACAACTCCTCATAGTGCTACTCCTTATAGGCCAAGAATTCAAACACATGAATCTATTGTGGGTCAAACTTACTTCATCCATCAAGACCACACCTCCTAATAGTGTCATTCCCTATGGCCAAACATTCAAACACATACATACATCTATGGAAGGCCATATCTATTCAAACCACCACAGTGTCTGTGGCCTGTGCTAATACCAGTTAGCCATGTGACTGTCCAAGGTCCTTGCTGTCTCCAGAAACCACATGGGAGTCCATGATCTGTGTTCCCACTGACTGTAAAGGTCAGGGAAGTTACTTTTGCAGTAGCATTGAAAACTGCAGATGCACAGTAAAGAATAAGAGTCATAGAAGGCTTCTGTGAGAACCCCTACTTCAACATCCACCCCACAAAAGCAACAGCCTAGACAGGAAGCTATTGAAGAAAACACTTACAAATTGTGATAAGGATGCTGATGACATGTAGCTCTCCACAACTGATGGCTTCTGGCAGGGGTTCAGGTAAGGAATGGATCAAGTTTTTTCAAAGGGGCTGGCCTGTAGGAGTGTGCATATGGGCAACATGTATTGGACATATGTTTTGTTTGTTTGCTTGCTTGCTTTCCTTCTGTTCTGGGGGAGTCATAAGGGTTGGGGCAGATCTGAGAGTACTAGGAAGTAATTGGTGTGTGTTATGTGAAATTTCCAAATAGTCAATAAAGATACTATGTTGAAAAAGAAAAGATGAAACATAAGCACCAATCCAGGCACAAAAACCTTTGACTTACAATCTGTCCTGCTTTCAAGATATGCTAGGGCAACTGCAGCACAGAACTTTGTGGGAGTAGACAACCAATGTCTGATATGACTTAAGGCCTACTCCATGAGCAGGAACCCATACCTACCTGACACTGGGTGACCAAGAACCAGAGACTAGATAGCTCTGAGACCTAGAGTAGAACCAAACACTAGTGGTTTTATACAAAGTAGTAATAAAATGACTCCTAATGATATTCTCTTATTCTCATAGATTAGTGCTTTGTCCAGCCATCATCAAAGAGGCTTAATCCTGAAGCAGATGGGAACAGATACAGACACACAACCAGAGATTACACAAAGAGACCTTGAGACACATTTTTAAATGAGTCACCCCAATCAAATCCCTCTCCTCGGAACTCAGGGAACCCGATTGAAGAGGAACAGAAAGAGTCTAAGAGACAGAAGGGGTGGAGAAGGAGAACAAGGCCCTCTGAATTAACTGAGAAAGGCTTATATGAGCTCACAGAGACTGAAGCAGCAAGCACAGAGCTTGCACAGGTCTGCACCAGGTCCTCTGTGTATATATTATAGTAAAAAGCCTAGCATTTTTATGGGACTCCTGAGTGTGTGAACAAGTAGGTCTCTGATTCTTGGCGCCTTCTCTTTGGGTTTATTTCTTTCTGTTGTTTTGCCTTGTGATAGTTTTTGTTTTATTTTTTTTACATCTTATTTTGTCATGTTTGGTTGTTATCTTTTAGAAGCTTGTTCTTTCCTAATGAGAGACAGAAAAGCAGTGGATACGGATGGGAAGGGAGGTAGGGAGGAACTGAGAGGAGTAGAGGGAGGGGAGACTATAATCAAGGTATATTGTATTAGAAAAAGAATCTAAATAAACGAAATAGAAATTTAAAAAATCAGAACAAAATAAAACAACAAAACAACAACAATAACAATAACAAACCCCCAAACTCCTAAGTGCGTACCACAGTGCCTGGCTTTATTATGTGGTTTCTGGGGATGTTTCTCAAATCCTCATGCTTGTAATGCAAGCACTTTACTGACTGAGCTGTCTGTAAGCTCAGGATGGAGAATCTTAAAAATGACACTTAGAGCACGATAAGGAGGCTAGATCAATAGAAAAGAGGAACAACTCATCACTGCATGTGGGAAAAACTGGAGGGGCTGCAGCAGCAGGCCCCAGGCCCACGCGGCAGCAGCCCAGGCCCTTCGAGGAAGAGGCTGCCTGGAGGCTTCCAGGCAGCCTGTCTCACATACCGGAGAAAGGTCCCAGGTTCCAGTGGCTGGAGGCTTCGGCGACGGCAGGCCCGGCAGGCCCCAATGATACGAGGAGGTCCTTGGTTCCAAAAGGGTTTATTGTCATGGCAGATGGTGGATGGATCTGGATGTACCCCCTCAAACTCAGGGCAGACCTGGGTTAAGTAGGGAGGGAGAAAGGGGAGGTTCTGGGGAGGAATGCTTAATTGGCTCTGCCCTCTGACCTTCATTATATGTAAATCTCTAGGGCCTGAGGTCTGTAGTCATACTCTCTACCTGTGCACTTTGGGAGGGGTTGTAATGGCCTACGTGACTGAACAATGTAGGTCCATGGAGATTAGACTGCTTTTCAGGACCCTGAGTTCTGGAGGCGTGGCCGAACTCCTGCTGTTTCTCCCTTGGAGTCTCGGGGTTCTAGGCCTATGCCCAGCCAAGAACCAGGATACCCTTACGCAGTCCCACAACTGCACGCAAATGGACTGTGTCTGTGTGAATGAATGAGTGAGTGAGTGAGTGAGTGAGTGAGAGAGTGAGTGAGTGAATGCCCATTGCCTAGAGATAGATCTGCCTCTAAGATCTGGCTGGTACTTAGTGATGCTATCAATCTTTCAAAATGCATCTCATGTTTTACTAGCCACTGCTTTAAGTCCTGGCTGCATTGGTTACTTATTATCTGAATGATATTGAACGACTTACTTCTTTTATCTTAGGGGGCCTCAGGTTGAAAGTCCTCTCAATTTATTGGAGGATGTCAATACCTCACAAGGTTCTCGAGATTCAATTAAATTCTGTATGGTCTTGGCATAATCCTTGACACATAGTAAGCATTGAGTGAAGGGTAACATTAGCTGTGGTTCCTTCTCCTTGTCAGGTAACTTCCATTTAAGAAGAGTGATTCCCTGTAACAAATGCATGGGCAACCATTAGCAACTTCCAGGGTAAGCTTGATGATCACAAAGCAAATATTTCCCAAAGAACTTCACAGATTGTAACCCAAGTGTCTTTCTTGGTTATACATGACTCAAATTGTAAGACTATGAAGTGGTTTGGGGGGGTCCCATCTTTGAATAGGCATATGGAATCAGACCCAGTGCACTGTATAACAAACCTTGGGCTACAAGCAGACAAAGAGAAACCAGCAGAATGCCATCTAGCAGAATGCCTTAGGGGTTGTGGTTCTTTGAAAGAAGTAACATGGTAGCCAGCAGTTTCTTCTCCCACAGAAGGAATAGTGGCATACAAAAGAGAGAATGCAACTCTAGAATCTACTGGCTCCTGTGACTTTGGATAACTTATTTGACTGACTTTCTTGTGTTGCTCTTATATCTTTAAAATAAAGATGATGTTTCCAGTTTCCAAGGTTGTTGTGGACACTAGACAAATGACTGAAGGCAATGGACAGAGTCTCTATGATTTGTGGTACCAGTGAAATCTAAAGACATTCAGTTCTTAGATGACTTACATTTCTCAGAGAGCACCTACCTTTAGTAAATATTTTAAGGAGATGAATTATTCATTGATTATATACTTGGATGTTCAAGGAAGGAAGTCGGTTCCTTTAAAATAATAACATCGATTGACTTAAATAGCACAAACAGCACTCTCCCATCCTCATTTGCAGACCCTGGACTCAGCTTAAGCACAACAGTGCCACGTTATAGATGTATCTTTTGACCTTTAGACAAAACATGAGGGTTAAAAGATCAATTAAGTGATTTGAACTCCTGAGTTGCAGAGAAAATATTTCATCTAAAACATTGATCTTGGTTCTAAAGCCAAGCCACTGAGCTAAATAAGTTCATGTATTCACAGACAACAGCATCATTTTCTGGCTTGGATCCAAACCTTGGAGAATGTTACTGACAAAAGGCAACAGAATTTAGGTCCAGGAGAGGAGCAAAGGGAGTATTTATGAAGGAAAGCCTTTTATTGGGCTAGTCATGCTACCCCTGGCCATACCACATAGGTAATTCATCTAATGCCTTTTAATCCCCAAGACATTCAGTTCCTTGTGTTTAGGTAATACCACAGACCAGTGGCAGATACTATTAAAGTCAGACCCCAATTCAAAAAACAACATTCTTTATCACCTCCATTGAAACCATTTATGGTACCAGTCAACTCACCCAGCCTCTGTACCAGGAACAGGGATGCAAAGGATTCTGGGGAGTTCTCTGCTCTGAAAGAGTTCACAGTTTAAAGGAGATGGCAAGATAACCCACAATTACCATATAGAGTGGAAAGGTTGAGACAAGAGGCCAATCCCCTATAACTTTAGCTTCAAGACTCCTCATTTTCTATATATTCCTTCTAAATAAATGTAGTTGTCCCCCAGTATCTGACTGAGATCAGTTTAGGACTCCTTGAGTGTTATACTGTTCAGACAAAATGGTGTAGTATTTGTGCAGAACCTAGACACATCCTCTCAGATGCTTTCAGTCATTCTCTCTGCTTCTCTTAGAATGCTCCATACAATGTAAGTGCCACACAAATCATTAGTATACTGGATTTTAGGGATTAATTATAAGGAATGAATGCACATGTTTGGTACAGATGCAACTTGTCTTTTGTAGATTTTTAATATGCATATTAATATTAATAATTTAATATGTTAAATCCCCAGAGGTAGAATCACTGGATCACTGGATGGGGATCTCCAGTGGTTTGTAGTTTCATACCTGTGTGTGTGTGTGTGTGTGTGTGTGTGTGTGTGTGTGTGTGTGGTTTTATACTGTTTTTCTTAATGCATCCTCTCAAGTTGTATAAATTCCAAGCCCTGCTAAGCCTGGTTTCACTCTCTGAGAACAAAATACATGTGGAGACAAGAACATCTGTATCATCCTTCTTGTATCATCCAGGAAGACTTCTAAGTGACATTCCTTGCAATAACACGAAAAAGAAGGATTTTTTTCTTTTAGTTTTCTATAGAAGTAAGACTGGTGAGTGGAGATAGTATCAGCAAAGGAAACGTGGCTCATGAAGGACAGAAGTGACTAAAATGTCCTAGCTTCTGCAGGAAGATATGATGTTTTTCTTTGAGGTTGTATTTCGGAAGCTTTCCCCTGCAGCAGGGTGGAGAATGGCTTGGAATTAGGGTCACCAACCACCTGGCTTAGACACTCTTCTTCTAACTTTAATCCTGGAATTCCTTCACCCTCAGAAACCTATATCTCAGACAAAGAGAGACAACTGATGGCCCTACCTGGTGAATGTGAGCCCTGAGATAAGACCTGAGTCACTTCTTCAAAGCCCCAGACCCTCTCTGCATCCAGCTAGGCATCAATTTGATGACTTGCTGGCATTTGTGAATCAGTGTGCTTAAAACCTCAGGACTGTGAGCTTTGTTAAAGTGAGAATGGTGTGACCTTATTCTCTAAGTATCCATTCAAATCTTGTGTGTACCCTGAGGCCTCACTTAAAACCCTTTATATGAGCAAGACCCCATGCCTACTGTGCCTTCTTGCTAAACTTGCTTTGGTTTTGTTCCAAACACTTACTGTCATCCAACATGACATTATGCTTTTTAATGGCTGGTTTTCTCCACTAGCGAGAAACTTTGTAGTTTGTTTCCATCAACTGTGTCTGGGACATATTTGGTGTGATTTGAATGTGAAATGGTCCTCAGAAGTTCATGTGTCTGAATGCTTGGTCTCAGTTGGTGGTGTGGTTTAAGAGACTCTGGTACCTTTAGAAGTTAGCCCCTCCAAGGAGGATGTAGGCCACTTGAGGTTTTATAGCCTAGTCCTACTTCTTTTCTGCTTTGGACTTTCTGACTAAGGATGTGATGAGAACAGCCACCTCTTTCTCTTGATGCTGTGCCTTTCCTGCTATGATGGACTGCACCATTGTCTGTGACCCTGGAATGTAAGCTATAACAAACCTCTACTTCCTTATGCTTCTTCTTGTCTGGACAAAGCAATGAGAAACTTGATGCTAATCACCAATAATACTGCTTTACTGAATGAAGACATCCTTCGATTTTCTCTGATCACATGCAGTGCACACCTAATGAGTAATGCACACACAATGAGTAATTCTGTTGGCTTTACATCCAAAATAGATCTAGAGTACAATCAGTTCTCATAACCCCCTTTTCCTACTGAAGTGGAAGCTTAAGGGTTCTCTGGAAAGTTGGTTGGATGGTGTTTTGCTGGACCAAACACATGAAGGAATGTTTTCCTGAAATAGACACAGGTAGACTAAGGTAGACTCGTGAAGGAACATTAAGCTGAAGCAGACACAGGAGAAAGGATGTTCTGCTAAAGCAAACACATGAAAGGACATGTAATGAAGGATTCTTTGCTAACAACACATATATATTGGTCTGCATGACATTGCATAGTTGAGCTACATTTGTCAGGGCTCTATAGAGAGAAACACACCAAAAAACCAAACCAAAATAAAAAACAAAAAAACCCTTCTGGTGGTGTGCTGTAGTTTCCTGCCACTTCTGTGGACACAGGCTGATTGGCAGAGTGACGTCAGCTGAGACAGATGCACGTGCTGAGGCAAGACCCATGGAAGTCATGTGATGTTTGGAGGGAATAAATAGGATACAATGGACAGTGAAAGAGGCTGAGCTAGACTTGCTTATAGAGCTAGCTGTCAAAGCTTGTTGGTCTTGAGTCTTTGCTGATCTTTGCTTCACTGAGAAAGGCACAGCTGAGAACTTCTCCTAGCATTCCTGCTGGTCCCTCCTGCCGACTCGTGCTGAGGCTGAGGCCTGGCTGTCTCTGCTAGGTTGTGCCACTGCTGCTGATTCGTGTTTACTATCTCATCTCTACTGAACTGGACTGCTGGTGTTTTCATGAAGTGTTTGCATGTGGATTGAGCTGCCACTGTTGCCCTGTGAACTGAACTGCCAATTTCCAGACAACACAGATGGGAGTTGCTCCAAAGAACCTTTCTAAACAGGTCCACTTCTCCCATATCCTTTCTTTCCCACTACCTCTGGTGGGTGGTGGGCTAAAAGAGAGGTTAAAGCATTTAGGAACCATCATTAAAAAATAAGGTTTGGAAAAATTTAAGTTACACCCTATCCTGGCCCAAGCTGTAGGATCACTCATGGGGAGTATTACAGGAACATTCTTGTCTGGGCTTCCTGTTTCCACCTCTATTTCTCTGTGTTCTTATTTTCAAGTCGGTTGCCTGGAGAGCCTGATAAAATGAACACAATCATGTGACTCTTCTTACAGATGCCACTAGCAGTGGGTCCCTGCACAGATTCCTTGCAGGGCTCTCTGAATGGCCCTTTAGTTTTCCTTCTCTCTTCATGTGCTTATCTCCGCTTCTCCAAGGTCACCTTCAGCAAATTTCATTTGCTCCTCTTCCAGCTATTCAAGCTTGCCTTGTGTGCTTCTGTATTCCCTGGTGTTTTCTTGCCTCTGGTCCTTTGTACCTGTCTTTCCCTCTGATTGATAGTCTTGTGTTGCATTCCCACAGCTCCTAAGGAGAGAGTCTTCTTTCCCACACTAAAGGAGTATGCCACACCTTCACACTACTGAACGTCTGTGTGTTCTTGCTGAGTTTATCTGTGAGTTTATCATTTCTCCTCTCCAAATACCTCTCCTGGAGTCATTTCTGCCCATGAGTGGGCAGCTTCTTCACAGCAGGGTGACACCCTCTGTACCTGGGTAGTCTATGACACAGTGTCAATACACAGCATGTTTGTGGAGACAATGAAAGTTGGGTGGACAATTTAGGCAAGAGACAATGAGGATCTGGATCATGAGAGAATAAGACTCAGAAGGTATGGGCTATAGGCTTACTGGAAAGAAAAAAATGAAAAACAATCAGAGTCCAGCTTTGTGTCTTCTCACTATGCCTCCTTGTCTTTCCTGGGATTCTGTCCAAAACAAGTACAGTGGAATCCTTACTCTAGGGTCTGCTTTTAAGGGAAGATGCCTAAGATGGCTGCTCTTCCCTAATGCTGAATGAACTCCAAGAGACCAACCTGGACTGTCGACTCAAGCTATCTGATTTCAGTGCCTGTGCGCTAAATTATCTTAACCTAATTTTATCATTCATTCATTAATTCACTTATTCATTCATTTAGTGTAGGCATTGCTTTTTCCCTGATGTTATAACTTATAGTAAAAAACAAAACAAAACAAAGAAAAAACCAAACTACTTTGCTAAAAAACAAAACAAAACTCCCAAACACTCCATCACATCAAAGTTGTCATGAGAATTCAACTGGATAATGCTAGCATTTAAAAAAATTATTATTTTTAGATTGCAACTGCAGTTCCCAATGACAGTCGTCATAGCCATGAAAGGGTGTATTCCCACAAGTCCTCAATATAGTGTTAGTAAGGCCCTTGTCCTCTTGTCTCATGACAGACAGAAGGACCAAGCTGTATTTATGATGTTATAGATCCTTTACTCAGTTAAAACAAATTTCCCAGAACCATGATGAAACAGAGAGAAAGATCTAACAGTCATGCCCCAGAATGGATGGAAATTATGGAAGGTGTGGGGAGCCATGGATAAGAAGACAATGATCAATGTCCTTTTAGGATTCCATAGGCAGCCTGCTTCTGCATCAGTCATCCTCCATATTGGTGAAGAGATGATTCCAGCAGTAGAGGTGGTATAGTTGTCTGCTCTGAGCAGACCACTTTTTAAGAGGGGGTGGCTATTATTTATTTTGAGTGAATGCTTCAATGTAGTTATTTTTTCCATTAGTTTATTTATTCACTTTACACCCTGATTGCAGCACCCCCTCTTTCAAGCCCTCCTCACACAGCCCCCACTCCCTTTCCCTTCTCCTCTGAGAAGGGGGAGGCTTCCCCTAGGTATCACTCACCCTGGCACATCAAGTCAGTGCAGGACTAGACACATCCTTTCCCAATTGGGACCAAACAAGGCAGCATATAGGGGAACAGGATCCACAGGCAGGCAACAAGAGTTAGGGTAAGACCCTGCTTCACTTATTGGGGGACCCACATGAAGACCAAGCTGCACATCTACTGTGTATGTGTGGGGAGCCTAGGTCCAGCCCATGCTTGCTCTTTGGTTGTGGTTCAGTCTCTGGGAGCCTCCAAGGGTCCAGGTTCATTGACTCAGTCTTCTTGTGAAATCACTATCCCCTCCAGGTCCCTCAATCCTTCCCCCAACTCTTCTATAAGACTCCTCGAGCTCTGTCTAATGTTTGGCTGTGGGTCTCTGCATCTGTTTCCATCGGAGGGCACTTCTTTTTAAAAAGAAAGGCAATAGAAAAACTGTTTCTCTTAAAGTTAAACCACTTCTCTGCTTTTAGAAGAGGTACCGCTCTGAATTGCCAAAACAAGCACTGATTCTGAGGATCATAAAGGAAGATGCTGAGTTGAGTGGAGATGGGAAGCCAGGGGCGTGACAGCTTGTGGAGAAGAGAAGAAAGGCATCCTGGGATATAAAAGCATGGGGCTTTGCACAGCTGCTGTTTGACACAATAAGGATCTGGATCATGAGAAAATAAGACTAAGAAGGTATGGGCTATAGCCTGTTTGGGTGCTTGCTTCCCGGTAGATAGTGCTGTTTTAAGACTTTATGGGAAGTTGCTCCCTTGCTAGAGGAAGTGGGGAGTGGGCTTTGAAAGTTTAAAGTTCACCTCTTTTCCTGTTCACCCTTTGCTATTTGTGTGTGCTTGGAGATGTGACCACTCAGCTTCCTGCTCCTGCCAGCATGCCTGCTGCTTACTTCCATGCCTCCTCTCCCTCATGGGCTCTACTTCCTATGGAACCATAAGCTAAGATTAAATCCTTTCTTTCTATAAGAAAGGTAACAATGCTTTAATACAGCAACAGAAAAATAACTCATACCTGTACATAATAGCTCAGTAGAATGTCCTGAGACTCAATGGAACATAGGTCATGTCTAGGAACCTACTAGATTAGGAACTTACGTCACACTCCGTGTTTATGTCATGCCAATGATGGTCAGTCTCAGAATAGTCTAGAAGAAAATGTTAAGGAATCATTTGGTACCATTATCTTGATGAGAGAGAAAATCTACAAGTTTAGTCATGTAATATGGGCCCAAGTCAAATATAATAATTACAAAACCTGTATGCTACTCTGTGTCAGGATATGACTCAAGCATTTAAAATACATTAATTCATCTGATATGACAAATTTTTATGGTAGATGGTATTGTTAGCTCCATTTACACTGGTGGGAACAGAGACAAGAGAGATTTACAACTTGCTCAAATCATAGAGGTAGTACATGGCAGATCTTCTCCATAGTAAAGGGCATTGCCAAGGATAATGGAGGAAAAAACTTAGAGAAGTTTCTAGAAAATGACTTGGGCCAGTAGAAGAGAAAGCAAGCAGGAAAAGCTTCATTTTATAGATGAGAAAGAGAAGGTCCAGACCACAGTTTGTTTGAAAATTTGCTTTTGCAAAATAACAGATTACAAGGAATTTATAATGAGCTCTTCCCCGTTCAATGTACTGTTTCTCCAGCCCAGAGCCTTCTGTGCTTGCTTAATTTGGATGTTTAACTCCCTAAGTCCATGCCCTGAGCCTCCCACTTGCTTAAACTTCCTTCCTTCCCTGCTTCCTGTCGGGCCTAGTACACCCAAGAATAATGAGCGCTAATACATTTACTTTTTTTCTTTCTTTTTGTTTATTATTCTTTCTAAGCAAGTGCTTGGAATTCAAGCAGAGAGCTTCAGAAAACAGTAATAAAATCCCTTAGCCAAAGGAATATTTTGGCATATAATTATAGGCATAGAGCTCCAGAGAAAGTTGGATGCTTTTGATAAGAAAATAACTGTGGCTTATTTCCAATGGATGCTTGTTTTTAGTATTGCTTTGTGTCCAATGTTTATGGGCTGTAACAGACACTATTTGTTCTCATTCAGTGTGTTATTCCATTCATTTCTTCCACACTAAAATAAATTGCTTTTTCAGCTGGGCCTGTGAATGAAAAAATTCCCAGCTACCTTTGCTGCTGCTGTAGACATATGGTTAAGTTCTGACTAGTGGGATACAAACTCTTGGTGCTAAGTGGAGTTTATGGAAAATGTTTTTAAAAGGGAAAGGAAAAAATAATGTCATTTTTGTACCATGTGCTGAGATAACTGTCACTCATGTTAACCTCCTAGCTTTGTCAGGGTCAGAGAAAACACTGTGACCAAAAGCAACTTGGAGAGTGTCTTAGTTAAGACACCACGACCAAGGCAACTCTTATAAAGAACAGCATGTTATTGGGGCTGGCTTACAGTTTCAGAGGTTCAGTCCATTATCATCATGGTGGGAAGCATAGCAGCATGCAGGCAGACATGGTGCTGGAGGAACCAAGAATTCTACATCTTGGTGCAAAGGCAGCCATAAGGAGGATCTCTTCTGTCTTGGTGGAGCTTAAGCATAGGACCTCAAAGCCCACCCCCACAGTGATGCACTTCCTCCAACAAAGCCACACCTGCATCAACAAGGCCTCACCTCCTAATAGTGTTACATGGGTCAAGCATATTCAAAGCACCACAGAGAGTAAAGGGTTTATTTCAGCTTACAGCTCTCATGTCACACTTCATTGCTGAGGGATGTCAGGGCAGGTACTTAAGTAGGGTAGGAACCTGGAGGCAGGAGCTTCATGCTGAGGCTCTGGAGGAATGCCAAGGCTTGCACTCCATGACTTGCTCAACCTGCCTTCTTACAGTTCTCAGGACCACCAGCCCAGCCACATCAATAACCAATCAAGAAAAATGCACCACAGGCTTGCCCACTGGCCAGTCTGGTGAGGGCATTTTCTCAGTCGAGGTTCTCTCTTCAAAATGACTCTAGCTTGTGTCATCAGTTGATGTAAAGCTGGTTAACAGAGCTTCTAAATTCAGTAACCTACTAAGTCCCATCTTTTGAGGATCATGGAAAAGCTAGGAATGTTTTCCAGATGGAAACAGGAGAAATAAGAAATGAGTCTTGTTCAGGTTTTGCTTTTAGTTTTGTTTTTTAAGTTTCACTTTTACTTTTGGAAAATAAGTAGACAAAGCCTGGTGGGGCTCTAGTTCAAATCGTCCAGATTGTAACCCCCCTGTGCTTAACCATTATGCTATAATTCTGTTAACATTTTTAATATAGTAAATATTTAACTAGCTGGGGTTTGAGGGAAGATTTCTGATTTCAGCAGTTGTCAATTTTCTTACTGTCAATATTTCTCCCAGGACAATCCCAGGTCAGTTCAGGAACTTGCTTGCAAAACTCCTGAAGAGTTAACAGTTGGATCTTTTGAGCAACTATAATAAGACAGCTCCACAATAGCCAGGGAATATTCTTAGCTGAGCCTAATCCCAGAAGTAGCATGATATCTCCAGTTGTCATTCCAATTACCCAGGTTTCATGGCTTTGGCACCAACGATGACACCATTTCGGAAGGAGTAGAATATCTCTTGCTCCCACATGATCCTGGGTGTAAAGTGATTAAAGAGTATTGGTTTTACCCACCGCCTCTGAGGGATGTCAACATAGGAAGTGTTGTCACTTTCCAATTTCTCTTTAGTGGATCAGTTTTCAGAGCGACCGCAAAGAGCAACTGACTCTCCTGGCCAACAGTTTCAAATATGCTTCCTGCACATCAAATGCTGGGAATGCCTTTGCTGGAGCCGAGGAAATGTCCTTCTGCAGGAGACTTAGGGTGCTTGCTTTGAAGAGGGGGACATGCTCTGTTGTCACAAATCCACCATCAGCATCTTGCAGGCCATATCAAAGGACATGGTCTTTCCTGTAGGCATCAATGGATTACAGACTGAGAGCAGTAATTTGAGCATTTCCTGGGGAGGAAGATGGCTCTTTAATTCTGTGGTGATAAGGGCAATGGGGCACATGGTGGATAAGTCCTGAGAGCCTTCTGTTACCACATATTTAGGAGGAACTCCTCTTGTTGCACTGTGAATTTTTGGTTGGTTTAGAAGGTGAGTTTGTGCTACAACCATAAATGGTGCAGAAGGCTTATTTACTCTCATTAAATCATTTTGTTAGCTACACAGATTTCTGAGCCAAAGACACTCTTCCATTTTGTTGAATCTCAAGTCTCACCCCAAAGAACTAGGAGATGAGACTCACGAATTCTCTGGTCTTTTTGAGAAAACCCTTTGCCATATAAATAAACACGTAAGTAGAGAGAGTTGAAATTACTATTTCTAATCTGGGTCTAGTGCATCTTGTACAAAAATATTGAAGTGTTGATGAGATGAATTTTAATTAGAAAACATAAGTAAGATGACTCAATAAAAAAAATTCAGTATGTAGACAGGAAAAAGTAATTTTCACTGGAGAAAGGATATAATGTATTTTAGAATGAGACAGAAAGCAGTGATAGAGTAAGGAATCTTCAATCCCTGGCAACTTGCAAGGTATCCCTGGGTAAGCAGCCAGGACATGACTTGGGAGCTTGTCAGAAAGGAAGGCGGGCACGGTGCCAGGTTTCAGCCCAAACTTGTGCAATCAGAATCTGTATTTTAGAGGATGATACCAAAGAGCTTACATACAGTCAAATCTAGGGAGATGACATTCTAGCCCAGTGGTTCTCAACCTTCCTAATGCTATGACCCTTCAACACAGTTCCTCCTGGTGTGGTGACTCCCAACCATAAAATTATTTCCGTTGCTACTTCATAACTGTAATTTTGCTACTGTTAGAAATTGTAATGTAAATATATCCCTGTTTTCTGATGGTCTTAGGGGACCCCTGTGAAAAGGTCATTTGACCCCCCCAATGGGGTCACAATCCACAGGTTGAGAACCTCTGTTCTAGCTCATGCATATCTATTAACCTGTAGGGAGACACTGTGAGGATCTGTGAATGTCTTTTACTAATAACCTTTCATCTAGTAGTTTTACTCTCAATCATGATTTAATAAATATAATAAAGGCAAAAATAAATATCTTCCTCTTACCCCTACATCTTCTAGTATGGAAGGCCCTCTCTTTCCTTTCTCTTGAGAGGCACTGCTGATTGCCAACTGCTTTTTGTCCCCCTAATCTCTGAACACTTCCTTGCTGTCTGACAAAGATGTCTTTGTCTCATCTTTGTATGGCCCTGTCCCAGGCCTGGATCCAGTCTCACTCTTCTGCTAACTACATATGAAATACCTCCCCTTACCCATATATACAGCCTTACCATTCAGTGAGTCCTTGACTGGGAGTGGGGTGGGGCAGATAAGTAATGGTATTTCATTTTAATTTTTTTTCTTGTTTTTTTTTTTTTTTTTTTTTTTGAGACAGGGTTTCTCTGTGTAGCCCTGGATGTTCTGGAACTCACTCTGTAGACCAGGCTGGCCTCAAACTCAGAAATCTGCCTGCCTCTGCCTCCCAAGTGCTGGGATTAAAGTGTGCCACCACTGCCCAGCTCATTTTAATTTTTCATTTATTAATTAAAATTTTTTATTTTATGCATATGGATGTTTTGTTTGTATTGCATGTCTGTGTGCTGTGTGTGTGCCTAGTGCTCACAGAAGCTAGAAGCAGGTATTAAACCCCTGGGATTGGAGTTATGGATAGTTGTGAAACACCATGTGGCTACTGGGAATGGAACCTGAGTTCTCTGGAAGACTAAGTGCTAAGCTGTATCTTTAGCTCCTTGTTGTAGTTTTTATTTGTTTATTTTTAATTCTGAAAAATGGACTTGAATGTTGACCATATATTTAAAGATCTTGAGGTATCTTTGTGTGAGCCAACTACTTCTACATTTCTGGTCAAGTGGGTCTTTAATGCGTATTCTAAAAGTCATGAAGTTCTGTTTGTAACTTTCAAGGTAAGAAAAGACACCCACAATGTGTCCTATTTGATCCCTAAAAGCTTTTGAAAAACTCAGGAAGGATAAGGACAGCATTGTTGAAATGAAACAGCCTGAAAGGTCGTCTCCTTAATCCAGAAAATAAGGATGTAGCTGCAATTATACGCATGGAATGTCTTGTCTGATGCTGTTAGGGACCTTGAGCGGAATGCTCCCGGTAGAGGATTAGCCATGCTGGCTGAGAGTAGGTCTGTAACAACGTTATAAGCTTCTAATAATGAAAGGGAGTCTGAACTTGTCACAGGACACTCAGATTGCTTACTGTTGCCTAAAATGAATATTGGAGTGGAGAGAGTGTCTTAGTTAGGGTTTTACTGCTGTGAACAGACACCGTGACCAAGGCAACTCTTCTAATGCCAACATTTAATTGGGGCTGGCTTACTGGTTCAGAGGTTCAGTCTATTATCACCAAGGTGGGAGCATGGCAGTGTCCAGGTAGGCATGGTTCTACCATGGTTCTACATCTTGTTCCGAAGGCACACAGGAGAAGACAACTCCAGGGAGTTAAGACGAGAGTATTAAAGCCCATGCCCACAGTGGCACACCTACTCCAACAAGACCACTCATACTCCAACAGGGCCACACCTCCTAATAGTGCCACTCCCTGGGCCAAGCATATACAAACCACCACCGAGAGGTCTGGAGCTACAGGAACACCTACAAAATACTAGAGTCACGGGTTTCTGCACTTGGGTTTTGTGGGCTTTTTTCTTCCAGTCTTCTGCTTTTATTTTTTTTTTTTTATATGCAGAAAATAACGTGAGCTCTCTACAAGTTTCAGAACAGTTTCCAACTCCATGAGATTCCTCTCCCCCTGAGAGCCTTCCACTGAGCAAATATAACCCCTAAATGGCGGGGGGGGGGGAAGTCAAATTATTGGAATTACTGCTCAGCAAGTGAAGAGTTCGTAGCCCCATGCATGGCAGACCCAGAGCATGAGTCTTAGAAGACTAACGATCACTGGTCTAAGTCAGGCTGTTACTCTGTCAGCATGATCTTCACAAGGGAAGTGAGAATAATGAATGCAGGATCCTTTGCAAATGAAGTTGGCCAAGGAAACCACAGGATAAAATCTGAAGGCAATACCAAGCTCACCTGCTTCCCCATTTACCAGAAACAAACAAACACCTAAAATCCAGAATCGGGGTTCTCAATCTGTGGGTCACGACCATGTGGGGGAGGGGCCTGAATGACCCTTTCCCAGGGGTTGACTAAGACTATCTATCGGAAAACAGGGATATTTACATTATGATTCACAACAGCAGCAAAACTACAGTTATGAAGTAGCAATGAAAATAGTGTTACGGTTGGGGTCACCACACCACGAGGAGCTGTATTAACGGGTCACAGCATTAGGAAGGTTGCAAGAGAAGTTAGAAGAGAGAGTGCTGTGCTTGTTATCCATTAACCACTTATTCATGGGCAGGAAGTCAGAAGGGAAAACTGCCCCCCTTTAAGCTTGGAACTGCCCAGAGTGTGGTTGCACTAAAAACGTGTGCTGGGTTAGAAACGGAGGGGCTGGGTGACTCTGGATCCATGAAGTGCATGCCAAATAGCTCCTTACTACCACTGGCAGCACATTTCCCAAGTAAAACACAGGTCAGAAGTGATGGCACACAGCTACCACAGGAAGTTAAGGGCCGATTAGAGATGATGAGCCATGCTAGACCTCAGTATTCCAACAGAATCTGTTTAAAAGTAAAACATAGAACACAGACCATCAAAGACGAAGAGTGAGGCAGGAGGCCTCATAAATCAACATGATCAAGACATAAATTGTAAACAGTGAAACGTATGCATTTGGAAAGTTTTAACAACTGTCTACACTTATCCTGCCACCGTTACTCAAGTGCAGGATGTTTCCCCAGTCTCCTGATTTTCCTTTTTTTTTTGTCTCTTCCCATTCCAGGGGTCAGGTAACTGTTGATCCATGTTCAGTCACCTTCGATGAACTTCCTTTCAAGGTTCACTGACTGGAATCACGCACTGTTTCACATTCCCTTAGTCTTCTGCTCTATGTCATGGTCTGTGATTTGCCTGTGCCACCAGCTGTTTCCTTTCATTTAACTGTTAGACATATCACAGTTGGTTACTCTACGCCTTCATTTATTGACATTGGACTTGTTCACTGTTTGGGTATATTATGAAGAAAGTTGCTATAAACATTTAGGTCTCAATAACTACAGAATGGATGTCCAGAGCGTTAGCTAGCCTTTCTCACTGCTGTGTCTGTGTATCTGATACGAATGAGCAACATAAAGGGCAGATTTGGTTCATGGTTTCAGAGGGTTCAGTCCTTGGTGGCTTGGCTGTGGATGCTTGAGCAGATCATCTAGGAGGTGAGAGTGTGCAGTGAGGAGCATCTTCACTTGGTGATAAATAGGAAGCAGAGAGAGAACAGAGCCCGGATAAGTCATAGCACCTATGGATGTGCCCCGAGTAAGCTACTTCCTGATAGGCTTTACCCTTCATTACTAAATTTTTACTAAAAATTCCACAACTCTCCAAAATAGTGCCATTAGTCGGGGAACAAGTATTCAGTAACATGAACTTGTGGGAGTCATTTCACATTCAAACCATAACATCCGCATCCTCTTTCTTCAACACTTGGCAAGTCAGCCTTCGGATGCCAGGTATTCTAATGGTTTCTTAATTTGCGTTTCTGCGATAGCTGATGCATTCTGACCTATTCCAAGTGCTGATCGGTCACTCATACAGGTCCTTTGGTAAGACCATCTGCTCATATTTGCGGTCATTTAAAAACTGGGCTGTTTTTACTGGGAGAATTCTTTATATACAGTCTTGATTCAAGTGCTTCATCACAGACAGACATTGCAGATAGCTTCTCTTTCATTGTGGATTTTCATTGGGTTAGCATTCCAAGGAGATTTTCATTTTAACAAAGCATGGTTTGCTCTTATTTTTCTAGTGTTTATTCTATTATATTTAATAAACATTATCTGTCACTAGATAATTTAGGAGTTTTATAATTTTAGCCTATCCTCTTTTGGCTTCAAACATTTTGAAGCTCTGTTTCAGGTGCACACATACTGAGAATTATTATGTTTTCTTTTCATTTCTCTCTTTTAAAATATTTACTTATTTGTTTAATGTTTGAGTGCTCTATCTGCATGTACTCCTGCATGCCAGATGAGATCATCAGATCCCATTATAGATGGTTGGGAGTGACCATGTGGTTGCTGGGAATTGAATTCTGAAAGAGCAGCTAGTTTTCTTAACTGCTGAGCCATCTTTCCAGTCCCATTATGTTTTCTTGATGCAGCAGCTTCTTAACATTTTTCTCATCTCAATTTATATTACCTGAAGTCTGCTTTGATAGATGTTCAAAGATCTATACCAGCTTTCGTTATTTATATATATATATATATATATATATATATATATATATATATATATATAATATTATATTATAAATATAATAATATATTTATTATATTATATATAATATATATCTTTATCATATATATATATAATATTTACTATGTTATCATCTCCAATTCCTACACATTTAATCTATAGATATATTTATATTGAAAGTAATGGTTCTCTAGGTAGCATATAATTGTGTCTTTTTGTTTGTTTGTTTGTTTGTTTGTTTGTTGAGATAGGGTCTCATTGTGCAGTCCAGACTTACCTCAAACTTACCATGGAACTACAAACATTTGTCACTGAGCCTGGCCTCATGCCAGGTGCACATCCATGGTGTGCATGTGGAAGTCAGAGGACAACTATCAGGACTTAGTTCTCTTCCTCCATCATCATTTTGGGGATTGAACTTGAGTCATCAGGCTTAACAGCAAATACCTTTACTTGCTGAGCAATCTCATAGCCCCAAGTTAGTTTTGACTGAATATTTGACATTATGGTTTCTGTTGTTGTTTGAGACAAGGTTTCTTTGTGTTGCCCTGGGTGTCCTGGAACTCACTCTTTAGAGCAGGCTTGCCTTGAACTCACAAAGAGCCACCTGCCTCTGCCTTCCAAGTGCTGAGATTAAAGGCATGTGCCATCACTCCCTGGTCTTGACAATATGTTTTATATCAAGAACAGAGGCTTTGTTCTGATAAATGGTCATGTTATTCAAAATTCAGTTGTTTGTTTTTCAAGGCTCACCTTAAGGTTTGTTAGAGTGGGCATACATTAGGTGTTATAATAGAGATAGTCTGATGATATCAGCCGACCCCACAGTGTGGGTCCTGTAGGAGAGAGCTGAGGTCCATGTGCTTTGCTTTCCCATATGCAGGTACAGCATTTATTGTCCTTTTTCCCAACATCTGAAAGGGCTATGTTTTATTTTCAGTTTTCTAGTAGTTGCATGTGAGGGGCAAATCCAAGTTTCTCTTCCAGCATCCCAGCCAGTGATATACTCAAATCACTCATTCTTAACATTTATACAACAACCATTCACCAGACTCTACTGTGTGTCAGACATTCTGCCTTGATCTGGGGATTCAGAGCAAAACAATTCTGAAAGAGATGCAGAGCAGGTTCAGGGAGAAAGGCAAGGGCACCAGTCATATTACAACACAGAGTTTGAAAACATAATCCAACGTACCATGAATTTACACAGTGAAAATTGCAAGCAAGCATAGTCCAGTTGTACACAGTGTGCTATGGGTGGGCAGATTAACAACACCAGAGTGCAGCATAAGGGGACATTTTTTCTCAGACAAGGTAACACTTGAATGAGCACTTGGGAGAAGGGCTAGTTCATAAGCAGACAGAGGGGTGTTGAAGTCACAAGGGTAAAGCTTTCTCATAGACCCCAAAGGATGAGGTCTAGATCAGCTCTCTCCTTCCTCAGAGGACAAAGCTCCCATCCAGGCTAGTTTCTTCCAAGAACAGATATTACTAAATTTAAGTCACTACCATATTTAAGTCATTACCATATTTAAGTCACTGATGCATATCTACTTACAAATGATTTTTTTATACCTAAAACCAATAATTTAGTTATCAAATAACCTATCTCCTTCCCTCCAATTGGTGAGGTTGTAGGGGAGGTATTTTAGATTAGAAAATTTTGATTGTGTGTGTGTGTGTGTGTGTAAGTATGTGTCAATAAGAATAAATAAGGTGAAGTTCATGAGAGAAAACAAGACATTTGATCCACTTGTCTCCATCTACATAGACAGTGAACTAGCTGTGTTCTGTACGCATGCATCATCAGAGTGTGAAAACGGTGTACCTGTGGGCCATCCGGTCATGCATGGCTGTGCGCCACAGTCAGACCACTCCCCTTTATAAAGTAGAAACCAGAAATACTACAAAGTAAAGACTCTCATTTGTTCCCAACTGTAAAAGCTAGGAGCTAGTTGTGGGTCTTTCCTTGAGGGAGCCTAGAGCCTATTCTTGTTTTGGATTTTGGTGGAGTTTCTATGAAACAAGCTCTTTGCTTTCAGTGTGGTAGAGAGTCCTCAGAGAGATAATGAATAGATAGATGATTGAGTGGAGGAAGAACAGATGATTAAAAGGAGCTCTGCCAGAGAAGTTATCTATCTATCTATCTATCTGTCTGTCTGTCTGTCTGTCTGTCTGTCTGTCTGTCTATCATCTATTCATATAAACAGGTGGAGGAGAAGCAATACATGTAGTGCAGTACAGAGTGTGGCTATGAAGGAGAGCAAAGAGGAACCAGGAGATCATAGACAAAAGTTATCCATCTACATCTAAAATCAGGAGAAATGCAAGTATACAGAAGTTGAAGTAGAGAACCACAAATTCCTCTCAGCAGTGTGGAAGGACTGAGATCTGTGTAAGCAGCTGGAATCATTGTTTGGGGGTGGACAGGTTTCCAAGGCAGGAGAGTGCACTGCTTTTGCTGGTTCCCTTCCTCCTGTACACCCCATCCTACATTCGAGTGACTCAGTTAAGTCTGAAAAGATCTGACCTTTATTATATCAAATGCATATTCTTGTTTTTCACTATTGGGTTTTTGTTTTGTTTTAAATGTAGCTTATAAAACACAAAATGCAAAACTGTGCATTTAGGTGGTTCTAATGCCAGTCAGATGTTGTATAAATATCAACAAAGCATTTTCAGTGTCTCCAGAGACAGCCTTCACTGTCAGCAGTCATTCCTCCAGTGTCCTTTCCACAGGCCCTGCCCACCACTGAGTACTTTCTGTTCTCATATATTTGTCTTTGGGAACATTTATACATTAATACACAGACTCCTGCTTCTGGTCTTTTGTGTCTGGCTTCTTTTACTAAGTATGATTTTTTTAAAAAATATTTTAATTAGTGGATTTTACTTTTTAGAGCACTTTACTGAAAAACTGAAGAGAAAATCTAGTGTTCTCTTACTCGTTCCTCTCAAAACCCGTGTGCACAATCTTTCATTACTTTTTCCTTTTCTGTTATCTTAACCATTGTTTAAGTGTAGTGTAACTAGATTCATATTGTTAGGCTGGAGTGTTTTTGTGTGTTTTACTTTTTTTCTTCAGTTTTATTTATGCATTTATGTGTTTATTTATTTATGTATTTATTTCTGTACTTACATATTTATTTATGTACTTATAATATATGTATTTATTACTTTTAAGGCAGTATTTCACTATGCAGTCCAGACTGAGCAGGAAGCCACTATGCCATCCAGGCAAACCCTCAACCTCATGTCTAATCCTCTTGTCTCAGCAGCCCCTCTGAGGGGTTGACTAGAGTTCCAGGTATGACCTATTACATCTAGTTGTTTTTTAGTTTTAAAAGGTAGAGAAGAGAGACATCTTTAGTGGAGGAAGAAAAAACAAAAAATCAAAAAACAAAGAGCCAATCAAACAAACAAAATCAAAACATAAGAACTTTGATAAAGGCCCCATTTCTAACTGTGACACAGCCTTCCATAATCTTCCTGGCTTTAGCTTCTCCGTGGTCTCTTCCTATTGCCTTTCAGGATGCTCCCTGGAAGGCCAAAGATGAGCTCTTGGAGTCTTGGAGACTCTTCAAAGAATGAGCATGTTCCCTCCTGACCTTGGTGGTGCAACATTGATTTGTTCCCTCCTACTTTAGTAAATATTTTAAGACTCTAAATTGGACTTTTAAAAATCATAGTCTTATTTTTATCAGGCATAAAACTTAACTGAATTAATATTGGAGCACTAAATGATTTGATTCTATATATTTGTTGAATAAGTCTTTCTAGAAGTCTTTTAATTGTTTCTTTGCCATGTACTGGCCTCTTCTGTGCACAGAGGCCAGTGATCTGAAATATTTGTAAGGCAATATTATAATTGTATTATGACAATATTATTAACCAGTAGAGAAGTTTTGCAAGTGTGAGGGTCATTTAGGAATGATTCCCTGGGGAGCTGAATAACTTTGGAATGAGTGTAGAGGTTAACTTGGTTAGAAAGTGACTTTTAATTCTATTAGTCTGTCACTAATAGAAAAATGTCAGATTGCAATTAATAATCACCCCCATTTTGAGTGATTAATATGTTTCGATACTAAGTTGACACTTTTTATATGTTTTCTCTTTTGAAGCTCACAAAAGCCTTATGAGATAGGTGCAATTATCATCCCAACTGTAGGAGGAGGGGAAACCTAAGAGAGATTAACTATATGTCCAACATGACTCAATTTGAAGGTAAATTTAACTCAGACAAATGCTTGCGCCCTTGTATCTTAATTACAGGGACTTAATAGTTTCCTTCTCTGGAAATGAAACTGTTGAGTCACATCCAGGATTCCTAATTTTGGGACTGCCTTAGTGATGTGCTACTCTATCTCTTTCACAACATCATCTGCTGTACAGACTGGTGGCTGATTGACAACCCATAGCCAGTGACTGAACATGGCCTTGTCGCCAGCCGGTTCATGGGAATTCCTCCAATGAGCAGATTTGGTTCAGGGACTCCTCATCAGCTGTCCAGGACTTCTCAAAAGTATGCTCCCATCTCACATTCTTTCTATCCAGTCCTTTCCCACCTTTCTCCAGGTTTTCAATCAACACCACAACCTGAACGAAGCCCCTCCCACTTCATTCCTATCCCAGTCTCGCCCAGCTCACCCCTATCTGTTTCTCATCATCCTTTACAGAAACTTCCCCCATGTCTAATCTGGTCATGCATCTGCTACTTAGGGGACCAGAATCGATACAACTTTCACAGGAAGGAGAGCAATAAAATATTTCAAAGGGTGTCCCTGTCCAAGGAGTAATGCCTTTGGATTCTGGCTGGATCTCATGGGTATATGGCCTGCAACTTCCCAAATGGATATGGATGGTATATAGAATGCAGAAATCATTTAAGAACATTGGTGAACACACAATACATTTTATCAGTGTGTTTCAACTAGTGAATTTTAAAAGGATGGCTGCTAGAGAGATCATCATGCTTGAAGATACTGGGAGACAGTGGGCGGGGTGGATGTGACTCTGAAATTTGCTGAGATCACAGGCCCTCTCCATCTGGCAGGCTTCACTAGGCTTCTTGCCGGGTAGACAAGGTTGTATTGTCCCTCTGAGTCCCTGCAACTAGAAGCTGGATCTGCTGATAATAAGGGCTGTAGAAGTGAAGTGAGACAGATGAATCTAGAATACTTTTCCTAGCACAGAGCAAGCCGTGAAAGTCCGTCCGAGTTGAAGGCACCCATTGTTCTATCCTTCCGCTTCCGTTTCTATCCTTCCGCTTCCGAGTTGATGACACCCGTTGATCCATCCTTTTGGTTCCCCTTCTAATAGGGTCTCATTAGTCCTGGCCGTTCCTTGAACATTATGGTCCTCCTATCTTAGCTACCTAAGTGCTGAGAGTACACAATTGCGCCTGGCTTTAGTTTCAGCTTCAGTAAGGGAAACAGTATTACCTGTCAATTACATAGCTCATCTTCTGAAGAAATTGCATCTTGTGCTCAATGTAGTACCGCTCCTGTGAGCGTAGACCTTCACAACCAACAGCGCTTCCCCTTATTCATCTGGAATAATCTATCCCAGAGCAATTTTATCCACGTGTAATAATGTATCCTTAATGCTCAGACTAGTGTTATGAAAGGAACACAGAGAGTCCAGGGAATCTATCACCCACTGAATTCATCTCCAAAAGATGATTTTTTTCGGGCATGTTCGAGCACTTGAATTCTGGGGACTGGGCAGCTTCAGAATAATATAAATAATTATTTATTGAAGTGCTGATTTTACAGTTGGCAGCAGTGAAAATTCTTGTGGGGCAGCTCATTAGTAGACAGGTGCAGGCACAGCTGTTCTAATTAATGTGTTAGGAATCCAGTTCTTGACTTCTATCAGGGATGCGGGAAAGGTTTTCCTCTCTACCTGATTACACGAAGGACCGAGTGAGGCAGAATAATACTAGGGCAGCTGTTAGTGGAAGGTAACAAAATACATAACTTCAGTGGCTTATACAGTTTGCCTTCCTCATAGAAAAATAAACAAAACCCAGAAGCAGATGTTCGCTGGTATTGGTTTATCAGGTTGATGATGCCCATATTTATATTCCTGAAATTCTTTGGGTTTTTCTTATATGGGGCCCCAAATGACTCTAAAGGTTCTAATTGTCATTCTCAAATTGACATTAAGAAGGGAAAACAATACAAAGGCAGCCATCCTTGTAAGCAGACCCCATGTTTAAATCTCTTGACTGTGACAGGAGGCTGGGAAATTAAGAATTTAGCTCAAGCTGGGCAGTGGTGGCGCACGCCTTTAATCCCAGCACTTGGGAGGCAGAGGCAGAGGCAGGCAGATTTCTGAGTTTGAGGCCAACTGGTCTACAGAGTGAGTTCCAGGATAGCCAGGGCTACATAGAGAAACCCTGTCTCAAAAAAACTAAAAAAAAAAAAAAAAAAAAAAAAAAGAAAAAAAAAAAGAAGAAGAAAAGAATTTAGCTCGAACAACTTTGTATGCTGAATGTAACTAGGTTTTAGCACTAAACTAGTAAAGAAAGCATATTGTAAAGGCAACTGGTCTTATTTTATGTAGGAGGCAAACCTAGGGATATAGCTGGTGTTGTGTCTTGGGTCCATTTTCTTTTCCATCATGGGAAGAAACAGAGGAGTAATGGATGTTATAGGTGTTAGGTATCTGTACTAGAGACCAGGTACATCACAGCAAACTCAGTAGGTGTTCACGTTCTCTTTCTATTTAAACATCCACAGTATTTTCTTAGGTTAAAACTTAAACATCTTATTTTAGTGTTGGAGAAACTGTGTGTATGTGTAACAATGTCACAGCAATGTGATTTACCTGCAATTACAGAAGCAACAGATTTCTTATGAAATTGCCTCATTTCTCTGAAGCAGTGATTCATATTTAGGAGAAAGTACTAGAATCTGTTTGAGGGGTGGTTGAAATTTACTGAAACTTGTTGTCTCTAAATTCACAAAGTATACATATATTTTAAATGCTCAAACTACATCAGGAGGTTAAGCAGAATATAAATAGATCCTTTAGTCCTGAGGTGTGCAATATAAAATAGGCCATGCCTCAGGAGCTTCTTCAGAAGGCGCCTGCACTGTGAACTTTTGGACCCTGATTCTGCAAAAATTATCCATCTTCCAAGCTTAGGTAAAACTGTGGAAGTTAAGCAAGTATCTCTCCATGCTTTTTCTCAAATGTACGGCATCTTACAACCTTTGTTGAGCACAATAGAAATACGTAGTTTGTACTCATTTATATATCTCAACTATTATTTAAAATTGATTATGTATTTGTCAAGTGTAAAAATTTGACAAGTTTATTTTTGCATTACTTATATAATTCTCACTTTCATCAGTATGTTTACTATGACATTTAAAAATTGTTAGTTCCAGAATCTTCTTTTTAGAGATTAGTGTCATTTTTTTAAAAAATTAAAATATAATTTTATCATTTCCTCCTCCCTTTCCTTCCATCCTTTCCTTTGCTTTCTCCCCTCCAATGTCTCCCATACTCTGCTTTGCTCTATCATAAATTTATGTCCTCTTTCTTTGTTACAATTATATATACATATGTGTACATACACATAAATACAGTAAAAGATAGCCTAAAGAAAAACATTGATGATATTTTTAGACAATATTCTTTCTGAAAAACTTTAATACTAAAGAAGAGTGAAAAAAGAAAACTTTAAATTGCTGGAGACATTTATATGCATTTGTTGATTTCTCATAATCATGTGGTCCAGCATCTAAGATTGATTTGTACATACAAAGTGATGGCCTGTGTCATCTTGGGGAAAATATAATATTGTTCTAAACTCAGCCAACACTGGTGAGAGATGTCAACCCACACCACTTTGACAGTAGAAATGACACCAGGGAGGGCAGCAGACAATGAGAACTGGAAGGACAGCTACCTGTCATCTAATACATTATGAGCAGAGTCACTGAGTCATTATGTAATAAGCCAGAACACTACAGTTAAGTACTATTATTCAGAGCTCAGAGATACACAGAGAACAGTTGTTCTAATCATCTAATAACAGACTATCGAACAAGGGAACTGCAAACCTTCAGTTAAAGAGCTTTGTGCTTATATTTTTAATTTGTTTGCCAATACATTTTTCATATTTTGAGGGTAGACTTTTAGAGCTACTTCAAAATAATGTCTGGCAATTTCGGAGCTCCTGAACTTCTCCCACAGCTTAGCAGCTAAAGGGTTAAAACTGATAAAGCAACAACAAGCTTTTGGTTTGTGTGCCTGATGCAGTGTTCAGCATGCCTGGCAGTCTCTGGGTTCTTCCAGAGAATCCTGGGTGTGGTAATAACGGCATTAACTGGTATAGAAACTTCTTTTTGGTTAGACTTTTTTTGGGGGTGGAGGTGGGGGAGATGTCTCTATATATATCCAGTTTGGCTACATCGTCCGTCAGGACACTGGGGTTATGGGCATGCACCACTTGTCTGCCTTGGAGTTACTTTTATCTGCTCCATTTTATGGGAAAACAGAAGTGAGAGGTTGAGTTTCCATCCAAGGTAACTTAGGGCTCCTTTACATGATGCACTTGGGTGACCCAAACCCTGTGGTCACTTCTAAATTTCGTCTGCCTTCTGGGGCTCAGTGATTAGCGATTGCTGCATTATAGTGCCCAGAGTTCTGTGCAAAGCACTGTGGGTAAAATAAGAGAAATGAGACCCTAATCCTGTCAGTTCACTGCTTAGAAAACTCCGTCAAGCTTCCTGTGTCTCCTCCTACCCTGTTCTGAACAACACGCATGTCCCTTCCCACTTCAGGAGACCATTTAATGGGAAAACATCAGAGTAAATATTTGCTGCTATGACTATTAATCTCAATGTACTCATTGTGGATTAGAAAGGTAGCATTTTTAAAAAAACCAGTCTTTTTCTAAGGAATGGAAAAATAGCTTTTTAAGGCATAGTGTTTTATTTTCCACACAGGGTTGGATGTATGTGATGATGTTGTTCAAAAGTATAAATATAAAACAAAGAGATAAACTCGAACCCATGCAGATAATTCTGAATATAAAATGTTAACTTACAACCATTGCAATACCCAGAATCAGCAAGAGACATATATATTATTTATAAGATATAATGCAATAGAGAAGGGGACTAGTTTTCTTTGATCCATCCTGGGAAAAAAAAAAAAAAAAAAACCAAAGCAACCATTTTCCTGGAAAGATTTAAAACACAGCCTTCATCAAGGTTACAGTAGTTTATATTTTATCCCTGAAAACAGGGCAAATGAATAAATCATAGAGATTGATGGACAGACAGGCTTATCTTTAAGACACGTTATTGGCAGCTTACAAAATCCTAGACTCATCTTTCAAATGTCACTGACTCAGTGAAGTCCTGTGTGAATCCTGCAGAGAGAACCGTTTGCTACCCCAGGGAGGCTCTTCATGGGGGTTGCATCACAATTCTTCATTTGCTGTGTTCCCCAAGGGTGGGAGGCAGCCGCAGAGCCCTCTTCCTGCTGCACACAGGCACCCAGGTAGGCTGCTTCAAGGTCTCGATCACAGCACAGGACGTGAGCACAGCTGACAAGTTCCCTGCCAACATGACAAAGAATGAGGTCTATTTTGCCATCATCGGTTTCCTCAAAAAAGAGACACAGTGTTCACAACTGTAATTCTGCCAAAAAGTCTGAATATTTGAAGGACTTGCTCTGCCAGGACGCAAGTTCACCTATGCAGCCTTAAGAGAGGTAATAATTAATTAGACACTATCTTTTAGTTCTTGCTAATTAGATAGAGCTGTCAAGAAGAATTAAAGAGCAATTTGTAACTCAAGATTGTCTTTCCTCATGTCTCTACCTGAGCTGGAATAGTGACAAAAGGAGGAAGAACTTAGAGGTCAGAGTCAAGACCATGGTCTTGGAGTATCTAGGTGAGGCAGAGGCAACTTCAGGTTTAAGGAAGGTCACCAGGAGACAGACAAAGAAAGATGAGCACTCAGCCAGTCAGGGAGGCTGAGGAATAGTGGGTGGGGATGGACAGGGTGAGGTGGACTAGAATGGCCTCTGAGGCCAAAGTGGAGGCATGGAAGGGGCTACCGGTAGGAAGCTCTACAAAGACCCGCTAAAGACTAGATGGATGACCAGGGACTCAGCCTTGAGTAGAGCTGAGCAGAATGAAGGTGAAGAGACCTGGATGGAGAAGCAGCCCTTAACTGGGAGTAGAGGCAGAGCCCACTCAATCCCCCACGACAGTCCTGTGCATTGGGCAGGGGAATACTAACTTTGCAGATAGTGAAATGGAACTCTGAGAGGGTGTCTGGAGAAGGCTCACCAAGCTGGTATGCTGAATAAAGCTCCATCTGGGACTGGCCTGGCTCTCCTTTGGCCCTAGCCTCCTTTTTCCCAAAGAAGGAAGTGTGAGCACTCAAACTTCCTAGAACCTGGCTCTCTGGTTACTTGCTGCGCCTTGCTGCTCTCGCCTTTAGCCCAAAGGGAAGTAGAATTTGGTAGGCTGAGTTAGGCAGAGTCAGGCTGCCAAGCATCTCGAAAAGGTGCCTCCAGGTCTTCGTGCCCTGCCAAACTTCTCTTCCTTGTGTGTTGCCACGTGAGATGGCACAATCTCAAGCATGGAAGACTGGCCTTGATCACATCTCTTCTATCCAAATTCATTAGGTAATGGGTTCTTTTAAAAAGTGAAATCACCACCCTCACCATCAACCTGGTGCCACAATATCAACCTGGTGTCACAATGTCAAGGGTGTGTTCACCATCGCAAGGCTGCACCATTGGAACTGCAAAGTCTCCGAGGCACCCACCCTAGAGCCATTGAGGCACCTTTCCTTTTTCTCATGAGCCGCTGCCCATGGCGGTCACTGGCTTCTCAGTTCTCCTTCATCTACTTTCCTATCCCAGCAGATGTTCCCAAACCCAGTGTTCTCAAAACAGAATGGGTGGGTTTGCAAAGAGGGGTCCATTCAGTTACTCAGCGAACTCTGTTCCAGCCCCACCAGGACGCAAGGGCAGAAAGTCAAGAGTGGGACAGAAAGCTGCTAACAGTTTCCAAAGTTCCCCTAAAGGTAATGGGATAATGCGCTGGAGTGGGTCTGGACTACCTGGTTAGAATTAGGGAGTGGAGGTCAACCCTACACTAAAAGTCCTCTAGTCAAGGTTGCCACTCTCCCCTGGGGCTTTGGCTTTAGGAGACCAAGCCAACCCTTTCCAAGCCTGTCCCCTGGACTGGCACGGTGCCCAGAGACAGAGACCGTCGGACCCACCCCCTGCACGGTCCGGGGCGCGCTCTCCAGTGGAAGTCCTAAGGAAGAACGGAGGCTTAGTCAGGAGGTTGCAGATCCTCTCGGGAATCCCAGGCTCTCCGTCATCCCCAGGACCATCCTCATCCTCCCGGGGTCAAGTCAGGGAAGCAGCATTTGGCTCGCACCCAGCGGGTCCCACGGGCCACCGCCCTCTTCTCTGCTCTGTCGCGCTTGCGTCCCGGCGGGCGGCCCCCCGGAACGTGCCCGCTCCCCACGCCCTCGCCGCCGAACCCCGATCCGAGGCTCCGGCACCTCTCTCGAGCGCGGCGGGCTGACTGGGCATGCTCCGGAGCCCGGCCCCGGCCGTGGGAGCCGAGCGCATGCACTCGCCGGGCCGGGGGCTCGCCGTCCAGGGGCGCGGCGCTCAGGCGGCCCGCTCTCGCCGATGCACTGGCCAGCTTGCGCCGGACGCGAGCCAGGATGGCTTCCCTCACCGCCTACGGTACGGCTGGCGGGAGGGCGAGCCAGGCGGGGCGGGCGAGCCGGAGCCGGCACCCTGGGAAACTTCGGGGTTCGACTATGTCTGCAGAGCCGCCAGGGAGGGAACCGAACCCTGGGGCTAAGGGATGCACAACCTCAGCACAGGGAGGAGGCTTGGGAACTGGGAAAGGGGTCTCTGCCAGTAGGGTTCGGGGACCCCAAAAGGCTCACATTGGGGAGCTTCAGAACTCCAGAAAAATTTCACCCGCTCTGGAGTTCTTAGAAGGGACGCAGGGTGTCAGCTCCTGTTTAGAGTCTCAGCCTTGGACTTAGGAAATGTGCTTTTTTGCTCAGAGGCTGTCTTGTCCCTGTCTGACCTTGGGCAAGTTATTCAAACTTTTCTGCTCCAGTATGTCTCCATCTGTAAAAAGTGAGGCGAGAACATCCCTGACAGATGCTGTGAAGTTAAAATAATATGCACTGAATATTTTTCTGATTTAATGTAAAAGGGAGATGATATTGGCAGTGAAAGTTCCGAGGCCGTGGAAGGCATAATTCTCTCACCCGGGTTTCTCGGTTAAAGAATATGTATCTGAGCACTTAGAAGCTTATAGACATGTAGGGTGTTGCACAATTCTGAAAGCAGGGAGGTTTGAGATTCAGTGAGCGATCCCAACAGGACAGCTAGCTTCTTATCAACACTCCTGCTTGTGTGTGGGGGGGGTGTGGGGGGAAGCAATTCTCTCTAGTCCTTTATCAGAAAGACTGCTGAGCGTGGGTTATAGGAAGCAAGCACTCTGTCCGCCTTTCCCTTCTCGCAATCAGCTGCGATAAGATCTAGATTATGAGTTTCAAGGGAAAGGTGTGAGCAATCTTGGGGAGTGTTCTTCAGGGACATCTGGAAGTCTGGGGTTACTGGGAGGGCAGCTGGTGCTCCAGGGTGTTGAGGGTTTGGTCACCAGGCCTATGATGTCCCCTGATCATTTCCCCAAGGTTAAAGGGGTGAGGTCTCTCTCTTTCTGATGATTTTGGTGGGCATCTTGCGGCATTTGCAATTGATTCTGTAACACACTGAATTGATTATAAAGGTCACACAGAGTGGTCTACGTTTGTCTGTTCTTTTTCATTAAAAATAATTTTTTTTCTGTTTTCTTGGGAAGTGATTGTTCATATTTCTCATACATCTGACATACAATTTCCTCTTTCCTGGGTTCCTATGTGGTGGATAATTCAATATTCTGATGATGTTTTAGACATGTTCGATTGCCAAAACCCAACTACATTTACATCTTTTTCTGATTTTTTTTTTAACATGATAACCAGTTTTATAAGTTTCTAGAAACTCTAGAGATTCCCTGGGTTCCCAGGTGGGAAAATGAAGTATCAATAAGAGAAATTATGTTGAAAAGAAAGTATATTCAGTAATCAAAGGAAATGGGGGCTGATTAAATTGGGGGGGCACTTAAGATTGCATAAATTCTTTAGATATTTAAAAGGAGGAGAAACTGACTTAAATACAGTTATCAGTTAGAATTTGTGCTATTTTGAGTATTTTCCTTCTTCCCCTATTTCTGATATATGAATATAGCTAGCTACTGAGTCTGCAATAATTCTTAGGTCCACAGTGAAGGTCCACCAGTTTTCAGCTTTCTGAACCAGTTAGAGGAAAACAAATTGAAAAACATTCAGTATGTTCTCCATTCAAGGAATGCTATGAAGATAACTCTCTGATATATTTGGTGGGGCTTGGGTACCTACACACATCATTTTCCAGACAACTGAACTACTTTTAAAAATGCTCCACTTCAGTTCTACTGGATATGGATCTAGGTAGCATGCTGGATTGTAGTCTGAAGCAATTATATTTTTGCCTAGACTGTAGAGGATCCAATTTTTGTATTCATTTGACTCATCTAATAAATGCCTTAATCCTTTCTTTAGCACTGGGGTTGCTGAGAGGATGAACGGTTACACCGTAGGTCTCATGTTTTAGATTTGAGAGAAATCTGGCTGAGGTGTGCATTTCAACAGCAGCAGACTCCAGTAAATCCCTTGGCTCCCTTCAAAGATGCATTTTTCACACAGTATTAGAACTTGGTCTTTCTATATTGTAAAACAAATTTTTCCTCTAGGCCACCATCTAAACCCAATATTCTGGTGGTATGAACCGAGAGAGGGGTAATATGTAATGGCTGCATACGCTTCAATACGCATCTGCTCCAAAAAAGGGTGGTTTGTGCCTGTCTTGATTTTTAAAACCTCAACCCTTTCTACTCACCATCGACACGTCTTTCCTTGTCCTTTAAATAGTTTAGGCTCTTAACCACTTTTAGCTCATTACATAACTGTATGCACACGGCTGAAGATGGGTAACAAGTCTGTTTTGGAGAGAAATGAATGGCCATGCAGTAGAAAGCCCAGGCTGTGTCCCTGTCTTTTCCAGGAAGGGCCTCATCTTTGCATCTGCCAGGCTGGCCTTGAGTGGCAAACTGAGATCTCAGGGTGCTTAATAAGTGAATCAAAGAGGTGACATCGTGGCTCTTTCACACAGGGAAGGCCTCTCTGGGAGATGCTTTGAACAGGTTTAGAAGACGTATACCACCATATGGGGAAAGAAAATGGTTGGTAAAGTGAACATGAATGTGGGAAGGCCCCGTGGCAGGAAAAAGCTGGTCACATTCAAGGCTACTTAGGAAGACGATGTGGCTAGAGCAGAGAGAACAAAAAGAAGACAGGAAGATAATGCAGTCAGAGCTGGCACTGTTGTGATCATGTCCTCTTCTCCGTCCTTGTTTTCTGACTCTTCAGTGTAGGTCAGTGTTCACCTGGGCTTTGCCCTTGGCCTCACGGACCCCCACTCTCAATCATATGGGAAGTCTTGGCTTTATACTTGCTAAGTGCTGGACAATTGCTCTGTGTGCAGATCTGTCTCTTACTGGAAGGTCAAACTAGAGGCAACAAAGTCTTCTGACTTTAGGTAGAATGTGGGGTGCACCTGGACGTAAAGATTAATAATAGTATTTCATGTGAATCCCCTCAACAAATCATCACAAAAGACCTTTTAAGAAACTATCTGTGTCCCTTCCTCATTTACTCGAAGAAATTGTGGCACAGGTAGGTTGAGGGACTCTCTTAGTAATGATGAAGGGGAGCTCAAATAGCAATGTAGATGGTTTGGCTTTAAAGCCTGGAGGTGGCTGTGTATAGTTAGAAAGAGGAAGAAGGATGAACAGATGTGAGCATCTGCAGGAGGGTGAGTAATGCTAGCCATGAGGCTGGCTTGAGCCAAGGCTAGGAGACAATGGACATCCAGGCCAGCGCTTCTGCTTGGAAGTGGCTACAAGATGGAGTGTAGTGGGAGATCAGCCTAGCAATGTGACATGAAAATCAAAAGAGCCTTGAAGAAGGGGCCTAGGATGCGACTTTCCCTTCTTGGCTTCATTTTTGTTCAAGTGTCTCTCCACCTAGAAATGAACTCAGAACTTTTCTCATGCAAGAGCTGCGTTTGCCTATC
This sequence comes from Mastomys natalensis, assembly GCA_021653895.1. Classification (NCBI taxonomy): domain Eukaryota; kingdom Metazoa; phylum Chordata; class Mammalia; order Rodentia; family Muridae; genus Mastomys; species Mastomys natalensis. The sequence continues at coordinate 761,320 of JAJTUV010000537.1, forward strand.
AGCTGTCTGCCAGACTTTTCCAGTTGCGTGTCCCTTTGCCATTGCTGATTGAATGAGTTTACAACGCAAAATACCTGTCTTCTTGGAATGTCTTCAGCTACTGAGCTCAAACCATGTGTCAAGTTACTAGCTCAAACCCAGGATGAGGGAGACAACACTGTTTCTCTCTTAAATGGTAAAGTCAACCAGAGCAGACAGTTTCATAAGTGAAGAACTAGAGGGTATGGGGATGGGAGTGGGGAGGAATGGGCCAACAACAGTTCCTCAGAAGAGGAGACAAGAGTTAGAGATTGATGGGGAAAGAGAATTCTAAGAGCAACAACAATGTAAGCAGAAATGAAGGAGAGCCATTGGGAGTGAAGACAGCTGGACAATACACTGCAGGTGGGAGCATGACAAAGGGAGAGGCCAGAGAGGTGTATCCTACTGTGCTCAGCCATCACATTGGCTAGACTTCTGGGAGTCTATACTCTGGTCCTTGGGTAGTTTAATCTGCCTCCTATGCTGTTGCTACTTTTAAAATCTATAATCTAGGGTCCTGATGAGCTTTAGATACAATGGTACTGTCGATTTCATTTGAATGGTACATAGCAAGAGCAACTGATGCTTGATATCTGTCTCAGTTACTGTTCTCATTGTTGTGAATACATCCATGCTACAAATAACTTAAGAAAAAAAGGATTTATTTTGGCTCATAGTTTGAAGGTATAGTCCATCTTGGTTGGGAAGACATCATGGCAGGAAATCCAGGCAGCTGGTCACCTTACATCCTTAATTAGGAAGCAGAGACAGAGGAATGCTCGTTCTCAGCTAGCTTTAAAAAAACATGTCTAGGACTTCAGACAATGCTTTGGTGCTACATACATTTAGAGAGGCTCTTCTCACCTCTGTTAACTTAAGCTAGAAAATCCTACAAGCTCTTCTAGATCTAGTCAAATTGACAGTCAAGATTACTCATTCCAGTCCATGGAGCCCCAAATCTATGGATGCACAAGTCCCTTGTACAAAATGGCATATTTTCGTGTAATCTGCCCTCATTCTCCTGTAGTCTACATTGCTGATTAAACCTATTGCAATGCAATTGCTATATAAGTGGTTGTATTGTTTAGACAGTGAGAACTTGAAAAAAAAAAGCCTGTATGAGTTCACTACACACACAATCTGTACAATAATATTTTGTATCCTTAGTCAGGTGACTCCTTGGATGCAGAACATTCGGATGTGGAGAACTGACTGATCACTGTATTGGCTGTTACCATCAGCTGCTTCTCCTAGCCAACGAACTCATCCACTAACTAGGTCGTGTTGATTCTTCTGTTTAGGATGTTCACCTCAGTTTCTTCCTTTCCTATACCCAGGCCAGTACCATTGCTCAGTCTGACCCCAGGAGCAGCATCTCAGTTGCTGGACACTTGCATATCCCATTCTGCTGTTTTTCTGCTTAAAGCCCACTCTACCTAGGATTGGGGTAACCTGTCCAACTCTTCTTGTCCTTGGCTATAGCATCTTAGGTGTTAGGGAGGCAGGTGATGAAGTCTTTTCTGGGTACATTCCTCACCTTCTTTATCCAGATCTCATCTCTTCTCCTGAGTCTTCTCCATGTCACACGGTGCTTCTTCCAGGACTTCTTGGGTAAAGCTAAAGAATGATTTACCTAGTAGGTTTCTGTTTTGTACTGCCATGAGTGTCTTGTACGATTCCTGAATACAAGGTCCATTCTTCCATCTCTGTGTCCTGGTGCCTAGCACCATGCCTGGCATGTGACCAGTCCTTGACTGCCTGGCTAATTGAAGGACTGAAGCTCCAGTCGAGAGCAGTCCATCCACCATTCCCAAACTGTTGCTTCCTTCTTAGAGATGGAAACTCTGTTGAATCCTGGGCTCAAATGATCCTCCATTTCCAGCTGCCTGAGTATCTAGGATGACAGGCACACCTGACTGTCCCCAACTGTGTACACACTTGTAAAATTTTATTTTTATTCTTTGACCATTTTTGCATGCATATCATGGATTTTAGTTCTTTCTACTTCCATTTTTAGATCCTGGATGGTTTGTTCCATTCCTTCACCTGTTTGGTTGTGTTTTCTTGTAATTCTTTAAGGTATTTTTGTGTTTCCTCTTTAAGGGCTTCTACCTGTTTACCTATGTTCTCCTGTATTTCTTTGAGGGAATTATTTATGTCCTTCTTAAAGTCCTCTATCATTATCATGAGAAGTGATTTTAAATCTGAATATTGCTTCTCCTCCGGTGTCATGAGGTATTCATGACTTGCTATGGTGGGAGAACTAGGTTCTGATGATGCCAAGTAACCTTGGTTTCTGTTGCTTATGTTCTTTCACTTGCCTTTCGCCAGCTTGTTATCTCTAGTGCTACCTGCACTCACTGTCTCTGACTGGAGCCTGTCTGTCCTGTTATCTTGGTTGTGTCAGAACTCCTCAGAGTCCAGCTGTTTCTGCGATCCTGTGATCCTGAGATCCTGGATGTGATAGATCCTGGGAGTCAGGCTGCTTCTGGGATCCTGAAATCCTAGTGTGCCCAGGCTCCTGAGATCCTCTGATCCTACTATCCTATGTTCCTGGGTGTGTTAGAGCTCCTGAGAGTCCAACCTCCTCTGGGTTTTGGGGGATTGATTGCAGAGTTGGCACCCTATGACTGCTCTGGGCACAGGTGCCGGATTTTAGTTCTTTTTTTGTCCCATTACTCTGACTCATTCCCACAACTTCTCCTGCTGAAACTTTCATTCTACTTCTCAATGAGTGCCCCTCATACTTTCGTGGTGTGTGTGTGTGTGTGTGTGTGTGTGTGTGTGAGAGAGAGAGAAAGAGAGAGAGAGAGAGAGAGAGAGAGAGAGAGAGGAGAGAGAGAGAGAAAGAGAGAGAGAGAGAAAGAGAGAGAAGAGAGAGAGAGAGAGAGAGAGAAGAGAGAAGGAGAGAGAGAGAGAAGAGAGAGAGAGAGAGAGAAGGAATGAGTGTGAATGTATGCTTGTGTGTGAGCAAGTGTGTGCACATGTGTGTGCCTTTGTGAGTATGTGTGGCTTGTGTGTGAGTGAGTGTGTGTATGCACGAGTGTCAATTTGTTGTTTGTGTGTCTGAGTGTGTGTGTGTATATGGGTGTGAGTGAGTGTGTGCATGTGTGTGCCTGTGTGAATGAATGTGTGTGTCTGTATGCTTGGGTGTGAGTGTGTGTGTTGTGTGTTGTTGTGTTATTTGTGTGTGAATGAGTACGTGTATGTTGTGTGTATGTGTGTTGTGTGTGTGTGTGTGTGTGTGCTCAGAGCTTAATTAGGGCTGTCTGCATGAACAATTGGTTGGATTTCCTGGAGCATGGGCAACTTATCAGCAAGTACACCATTAACAAGTTTTCAGTTTTCATTTTCCTATTGGAATTTGCAAACAAAATAACTTTCTTTTAGCTTCCAAAAACCAGGAACATGCTGAAGAAAATAAAAGCATTCTTGCTACAGAGAAATGGTATACACACTAACTGACTAGGATTCACCCTTCACTACAAAGGACACCAAGGGACTCTTTGATGACGCCTGTTTCCCCATCACTACCTGGCATGCTTGTTGTTATGTGACACAGATAATCATGGTCAGCACTGATTAAGATGCTTTGATTAAGGAATTTGTTTGAAGCATACAAGGATTATTGCTTGGTTTTGAGCCTTTCACATTATGTAAGTTTCTTCCTGAGGTCAAAGTAAGTTGAAATTTTATTTTGATTCTATGAAGACTCATTTTTCTTTCTTTCTTGTAAAACATTGCATTTTTAAATAAAAATGTCTTACTATATTTCAGGCTAATATACAACAAATACCATAGATGGAGTTGCTTCAACAGCACACGTTTATTTCTAACAGTTTATCAGGGTGGAAAATTCAAGATTAAGGTGCTGATAGATTCTATGTCTAGTAAGGGACAACTCCTGGCTTGCAGATAGCTCCTTCTGCAGAGTGGTTGACTTGGCCCCCTTTAGGTGTGTGCTCAGGGGCGGGGGGAGTAATATATTTGTATTCTTTAAGAATGCTAACCTCGCCGGGCGGTGGTGGTGCACGCCTTTAATCCCAACACTTGGGAGGCAGAGGCAGGCGGATCTCTGAGTTCGAGGCCAGCCTGGTCTACAGAGTGAGTTCCAGGACAGCCCGGGCTACACAGAGAAACCCTGTCTCGAAAAACCAAAAAAAAAAAAAAAAAAAAAAAATGCTAACCTCACCATGAGAGTCCTACCCTCTAAAGCTGGTTGTAGTGGTTTGAATAAGTCTGTCCCCCAACCCCCCCAATAGACTCATTTGTTTGCTTGGCCCATAGGGAGTGGCACTATTAGGAGGTGTGGCCTTGTTGCAGGAAGTGTGTCACTGTGGGGGTCGGCTCTGAGGTCACCTGTGCTCAAGCTATATCCAGTGCTCAATGTGACCACGAAGTCTCTCATTGCTGCCTGCAATTCAAGATGTTGAACTCTCAGCTCTGTCCCCAGGACCATGGCAGCCTGTATCCTGACATACTTCTTGCCCTGACAATAATGGACTAAACCTCTGAAACTGCAAGCCAGCCCAAATTAAATGTTTTCCTTTATAAGAATTGCTTTGGTTATGGTGTCTCTTCATAGCAATAAAACCCTAAGACAACAGTTCTCTTCTAAAAGAACTTATACCAAATACCATCATATCAGGGGTTACAGCTTCAGCATATGAGTCTTGGGGACACAAACATCCAACTCTTAACAAATAGTGATGTGGATTTTTTTCTATGAGAATATAGACCTAGATAAATACTCTATTTAGTGCTCCCAAGGAAGATTCTAGAAAAACTAAACTCAGTCTACTGTAAGCCTTTGTGAAGACTTACTGTGTGCTCAACACTGTTTCTTGAAATACAAATAAAACCTGCCTATTTAATGAATCTTATAATGTAATAATAAGGCTCAAGTCTTTATTTACTCTTTGAGAAAAATGAACATGGATTTTGTGAGTTTTCAGCATGGAATTAAGTAGGTTTAAGCGGAAAAGAATGTTTTTTTTTTTGTTTGTTTGTTTGTTTTTTTAAAATTAGGGTTTGTATAAGGGCTTCATGGTGACTGCTGCTAGAGTGGACACAAGAGAAGCTGAGATAATGAGTATCAGGCACAGTGTTTTAAATACTCCAACAGTGATTAAAGTGTTTGAAAGCTTTCTGGAGGCATTTGGCAAATGTTTGTTGTGCCTTGTGTACACTAGACAGGACCAGACATCATGAACACAGCTGCCTTGGGGAGGTGTCTGCCCTCTAGGAATGTGATACTTCCTCAGGTTGGGAGGAAGATGCAGAGGATATGCTACTCAAGTCCTCCTGCAACCTGGGTTGGCTTCTGAAGGAGCTGATGTGCAAGCGGTGGGAAAACCCAGGAGATCCCCAAAGCAGTGTAGGGCAGAGCACACAGCGTGCTGTTTGTCTTTATTACAGTAGTAAAGAGATCTGGTTTTGTGGAAATGGCTGTGGAGGCAGATTTGCTGCACTTTGATGGGTTGTTTGTCAGCGTCTTAGAGAGATGTTCCCACACATCAGGTACTGTTCTGTGTCTGCTGTTCATTGTACTTTAGAATGCACTGCTATCAGTCAAAATACAAAGAAGAAAGTCTCTGGGAGATGAGGTGATAAAAGAGAAAGGGTCAGGGCTCCAGTGTCAGAAATATTTCTGCACAGCAAATGAGATAAACATATACCGCGAGATGGCATCCTTGTGTTTTTTAGCAGTTTGAACAACATCCCTCAGAACTCATCCCAGAGATGGATGCTGGGCTAACTGGCCATTTATCTGGTGATGTGAGGCCACTCCAGCTCCTGTTCTTATGCACCTGCCGGCAATTTGTCCTCAGCAACTTCATCTTACCCAGATGTCCTTGCAAGTTGCATTCTCTTTATAGCCCTTGTGTGATATGTTCATCTTAGGATAATTGTCACTGGCTCATGAACTATGGATTTAGGCATCTTATTACAAGGGTGTTAAACACAAGCTAACAGGGCTTTTTTTAAGAGAGGTTTTTCTCCCCAGAGCAAATCTTTCTGAAGTACAACTGGCTGAGTAGCACTGTAGCTGTCATCTCTCCCTACAGCCTCAGGCTACCTGTGTTCTGGCACTCCGACATTGCCTTGGGATCTGTCCTTCCTGACATGGTACATTGTGATTCTCCCAGCTCCCAGCATGGACTAGATCACACAGACCCTTAAAAATATCTTTGGTTGGTTCCGAAGCCTTTGAGAATATCACCTATAAACATTAAAGTTATGCTATAGAGAAGTACTCTTCATTTTAAGGAAATAGCAAGTCGCGTGTGTATCTTAGTGAACTGGAGATCTTGCTTTGTAGTTCTGGGGGCGCGTCTGGGATTCAGCACTTCTAACCTTCCCAGTGGTGCTGATCTTCCTGGTTGGAGACTAAATCAAGATCACAGACAGAGTTACTGGCTTGTGGTGAATGTTTTATAAGACTTTTATTTTTTAAGTGAGAACTGACATTGAATGTGGCTCTGAATAAAAGAATGAGACTGGTGCTTCTTCCTTCAAATTTTTTAGTTACAGCTTACTTTCTATAAATCTGATGCATACTTTCTTTTGATTAGTTAGTGGAACATTTTTTTAAAGGCCTGTAAAAATTAATGGTTTATGCTCATGTGTGAGTGTACATACACACACACACACACACACTCACACACACACACACACACACACACACACACACACACACACACACACTCACACAGGGTAACAGTCACCTCTCTTCCCTGCTCCATTTCCAAAAAAAGAATGCATATCACATTGTAAATTAAAGTTAGAAAAGATACCCATACTGGCTGGTTTTGTATGTCAACATGACACAAACTAGAGTTATTAGAGAGGAAGGAGTCTCAGTTGAGGAAAATGCCTTCATGAGATCTAGCTGTAAAGCATTTTCTCAATTAGTGATCAATGGAGGAGGTGCCATCCCTGTGCTGGTGGTTGAAGGTTCTATAAGAAAGCAGGCTGAGCAAGCTAGTAAGCAGCACTCTCCATGGCCTTTGTATCAGTTCCTACCTCCAGAATCCTGCCCCATTTGAGTCCCTCTCCTGACTTCCTCCGGTGATGGACTACAATCTGGAAGTGTGAACCAAATAAACCCTTTCCTCCCCAATTTGCCTTGTGGTCACAGTGTTTTTGTCAGAGCAGTAGAAATCCTAATTAAGACAGTGCTCTTTGATGATATTGATGTGTATTGTAATTGTTGAGATTTACTTTATGATCTAATGTATCATCAAGTTTTATAATAGTTCAATATAGGCTTAATAGTTAAGAATGTAAAGGGGTTGGCAAGATGTCTCATGGGTAAAGAAGACTGCCACTAAGCCACCAAGCCTGCTGCCCTGAGCTGTATCTCAGGAACTGTCACCCAGAAGCTGTCCTCTCACCTGTACACATGTACTGTGGCATTTGTGTACACACACACACACACACACACACACACACACACACACACACACACATCAAATAATGCAATAAAAGTAATTAAACTCTCTTGGGAGTGGGGTATCTGACTGTTAAATTGATATTATTTATTTTACTTTTTTCTTTGTGAACACCAGAGGTCAATGTTTTGTGTCTTTCTTTGATTGTTCTCAACCTTTATTTTTGAGACAGGGTCTCTCACAGAGCCTGAAGCTCATTGATCTGGCCAGGCTGGTGGCCAGTGAGCTTCATGGATCCACTCTCTGAAAGCCACTTGGCTTTTTATAGGAGCCAGGGGTCCAATTTCAGGTCATCATGTTTACCTGGCAGGCACTTTATTGAGAGATCTCCCTAGTTCTCTATTAACTTTTTAAAAATGTTTTTATCAGCATATGGTAATTGTATATGATAATAAGTCACATTAACAAAGAATTCTTAACAAAGAATTCTCAACTGAGGAAACTCGAATGCCAGAGAAGCACCTAAAGAAATGTTCAGCATCCTTAGTCATCAGGGAAATGCAAATCAAAACAACCCTGAGATTCCACCGCACACCAGTCAGAATGGCTAAGATCAAAAACTCAGGTGATAGTAGATGCTGGTGAGGATGTGGAGAAAGAAGAACACTCCTCCATTGTTGGTGGGATTGCAAGATGGTGCAGCCACTCTGGAAAACAGTCTGGCGGTTCCTCAGAAAATTGGATGTATCACTACCTGAGGACCCAGCTATACCATTCCTGGGCATATACCCAGAAGATGCTCTAAGATATAACAAGGACATATGCTCCATTATGTTCATAGAAGCTTTATTTATAATAGCCAGAAGCTGGAAACACCCAGATGTCCTTCAACAGAGGAATGGATACAAAAATATATATGTACATTTACACAATGGAATATTACTCAGCTATTAAAAACAAGGAATTCGGTAAATTCTTATGTAAAGGGATGGAACTAGAAAATATCATCCTGAGTGAAGTAACCCAATCACAAAAGAACACACATGATATTCACTCATTGATTATTGGATTTTAGCCCAGAAACTTTGAAATACCCAAGATTCAACTCACAGACCACATAAAGCCCATGAAGAATGAAGACCAAGTGGGGGTGCTTCAGTCCTTCTTAGAAGGAGTAACAAAATACTCAAGGGAGCAAATATGGATACAAAGTGCAGAACAGAAACTGAAGGAGGGGCCGTCTGCAGACCATTCCACACCTGGGTATCCATTCCATGTGCAGTCACCAAAGGTAGATGCTGATGTGGGTGTCAGGAGGTGCATGCTGACAGGAGCCTAACATAGCTGTCTTCTTAGAAGTCTGCAAGAGTCTGACATATTCAAAGGCAGATGTTCACAGCTAACCATTAAACTGATCATGGGGTTCCCAATGGAGGAGTTAAGAGTGAAGACTGAAGGAGTTGAAAAGGTCGAGACCCCATGAGGAGAGCAACAATACCAACCAACCAGAGCCCCCAGGGTCTAAACCACCAGCCTGGGAGCACTTAGGGAGGGACCCATGGCTCCAGCTATATATACAAGGGAGGATGTTCCTTTCAGGAATAGGTGGCAGAAGAGATCCTTGGTCCCATGAAGACTGGACATCGTGTGTGGGGAATTCGAGGGTGGGGAGGTGAGGTGGGGGAGGTAGGTGGGGGCATACCCTCATTGAAGCAGGAGGAGGGGGAATGGGATGGGGGTTCCTGGGAGGGAGGGGGAATTGGGGTAAGGGGAGAACATCTGAAATGTAAATAAAATATCCAATTTATAAAAATGTTTTTATCAGCATATGGTAATTGTATATGATAATGAGTCTCATACATATCCATAATGCATTTTGATCATCCTAACGCCCACTCCTCCCCATTACTCTCTATTGTCCTCCTCCTGGTATTGATGATCTGTGTCCTTTCTCTGACTGGTCTTCTTATTCTTTAGGGGTGTGTGTGTGTGTCTGTGTGTGTGTCTGTTTGCACTACATTTTTACTTATTCAACCAATCAATTACTAAATCTAAGTTACAGTCTCCCCCTCTTATGGCGAATTTGCCAATCTCTCCTTATTGTGTCATGTATCAATAAATTAATTTCAATTTTGTCTTATATATTTGAATTACTTTGTAATTACTTTGAATGTATATCTTTGAACTTTCCATATATTCCTGGAGAATTAAACTCTGAAATGTCTGTGATTATTAATGACTCTTTTGAAATCTCTTTTCATCTAAAGGTAACAGATACCTTGGTTTTACTTGGGATAATATTTGCTTGCTGTATGTCATCATTTCTTATCTTTTTATATCTCCTACTTCTGGTGTTTCTTGGATCTCATTTTAGATGTTTCCTTCATAAACAGTGGTTTGTTTTGTAAATCAGTCTCACAGTTTTAAAAATAGCAGCATGAGGTTGTTTACATGTACTCCTGTTACTAATAGGGCTGAACATTCTTCTTGCATCTTATCTTGGACTCTGCCTTTCCTTCTATGCGTTTTCTTATTTATTTCCCTTTGCTAATTTGAACTTTTCATTAAAACTTGTCTTTCATTCTCTACCCCACTTCTACTCTTGAATCTAGTGAAGGGCTCTGAAAATTGGTGGCTTTCTATTGATTTTTGATTTTATAATTGCTCTTGTGACTTTACTGAAAATTTCTTAACAATAAATGTTCTCATCATGTTTTGTAAGTGACTAAATTTACCACTCTACCCCTTCCTTGAGTACCTGGCTTTTTGCATACTTTTATTATTTAGTGTTTTCAATTTTTATACCTCTCGGATCAGACTAATTATTATTCTATGTTAATAATTTTTGTTCAGCCTTCCTACATACTTACCAGGTTCCCATGTTTACTGGAGCACTAGACTTCTTTCTCTCTGCAGATGATCAGTGCTTGGACCTGATTTGCTTCGGCTGCTGCTGCTGCGGCTGCTGCTGTGGCGGCAGAGGCGGTGGTGTTGGTGGTTAGAGCATGCTGTGTATCAGTGTACTGAGAAAAGTTTGAGACAAAAGTGTGCTAATTTGTTCACACTTTCTGCTGAGTGGTCCTCTAAAGACAGATTCTGTTACTCAGGGCCTCCTTGCATAGCACAATGGATAACTGACTTTCAAAGGCACAGTGTGGTCAGGGAGCACTTCCTGGAACACACAGGCTTGCATAATCTTTCTTCCTTCTCCTTTGTCTCTCTTCTCACCTATTTTTCTTTCTTTTTTTTTCTATATAAAAATAGTCAACAGTTATTCATTTTTTAAACCCTCAGCTTCTTAGCTGAGTAGTGGGATATGCATACCTACCTTAAAATTCTGGGTGCACGTGGAGTAATGACTGTTTAGCACAATACCTGGCAGACAGCAGGTTCTAGCTTAGAACTCAGTGGTTCTCAACCTCTGGGTCATGACCCCTTCGGGACAGGGTCGCCCCAGGACCATTTGAAAACACAGATATTTACACGATAATTCATAAAACAGAAAATTATAGTTATGAAGTAACAACAAAAATAATTGTATGGTTGGGGGAATCAGCACAACACAGGAACTGTATTAAAGGGTCACAGCATTAGGAAGGTTGGAAACCACTGGTTTAATGTTTCTGCCTTTTCTTTCTCTTATGCTTTTGTAGAATTTAATATTCCAGATTTGTCCTACCACAATGTCCACTCTTCTGATTTTCTTTTTGAAAGTCCTGAGCTATTAAAAGACACAGGAATTAATGCAGTCTGAGACCCTGAACCATTTTTATAAATTTTTGGGAAGTCTAAGATTATCTCCAAATAAAAGGTTTAGAATTCAAAAGAGTTATGAACTATAACTTTGCACAAGTGGGAAGCACAAAATGCAAATTTTATAATTAGACAATAGTTGTAAAATCAATACCAGGGGACCACTACCCAAGTCAAGTAACAAATCCTATTTGGCAAGACATAGCCATATCCTACACCTTCTCATAATTTAAACTCTGTTTCCCAACCACTGTGCTGTTCACTTAAGTGGCAATCATTTTTTTTTTTTTTTTTTTTTTTTTTTTTTACTTTTCCATGCAGTTTTACTGTTCATATATGAACCCATGAGTAATGTAAGTTAATTCTGTTTTTATTCAAGTGTTTTGATTGTGTGCACATGTATGTTTGCGTGTGTGTGTGTGTGCAGGTCAGAGGACACCCTCATGGGTTGCTCACTTTTGAGTATTTGCCAAGCAGACTAGGCTGGCTAGCCAGTGATCACCAGGACCTGTCTTCTCTACCTCTCCCTTCCTCTCACTGGGATCACACAGAACAGCACCATGCAAGGCTTTGCTTGTTTGTTTTTATCATGAGTTCTGGGAATCAAACTCAGCACCTCATGCCTGAGAAGCACTTTCCCATTCACATGCATTTGTGTGTGTGTGTGTGTGTGTGTGTGTATGTATGTGTGTGTGTGTGTGTATATATATATATATATATATATATATATACATGTCTCAACCTTATGTGGATGAGACTAAGCCATGATACTTTGAAGCTTTCTGCCATTCATTTTCTTTCCTATATAATATTCTGTATTATAGATATGCTTGTTCTTTTAAAACTATAGAAAAAGAATGATGCTTGATACTAGTTGGTGTTTTATGCTGGTAGATGTGGTTGTAGAAAGACTTTATTATTAACTGGTTTAACATTCATATAATACGCTTAGTGCTTCCATCCCCCATACTAAGGAACAAAGACCAGTAGACAAAAAACAGGTCCAAGAATGCCCAGTTAAGATATATATGTGGCTTCCCAGGAGGATATATACTGACTCCAATATATTAGATTATATATCAATATATTATATGTAGTATTATATATAATATGTAATATGATGTAAAATATAATATATATTTATATTGACTTTAGGATCTACAAGTTTTCCCTCTGGTTATATGATATTCTCATTTCAACAAAACTGGTCCCTCAAGGACTAAATCAATATTAAGGCTGCCCTGAAAAGTCTGGTTTAAGAGCCACACATAAGCTTTCGGTTGATGTTTTCTGTCAGAGGCCCATAAGTGTGTGCATCTTTCTCCACATGGTTTCCTTATGGCACAAATGCCACACCTCTTTGTGCCTTTGCTGCCCTACAGTTACCATTGAGAGCAGAGTGACTTTGCCACTTTGGTTTACCCATAGCCTCTTCCTAGGCAACTTGCTTCTAATTCAAGCCTCCTACTTTTCTGTTGACTCCTAGTCTTCAGTGCACTTTTCTCCTTCATGCCTGTTCTTTTTACTCATTTACAACCACCTAATGGAGATTTCTCTTGTCGATGTGCATTTCTGATGCCTTTAACCCTGCCCCCTAGAAATATCCTTTCCAGAATCGTCTAAAGACAGGCTGTTAGCATGGGCTTTGGAGAGACTCTAGAATGGCGACTTTGGAGCAGCTGGGCTCATTTGCTGTGCTTTAGGTCCAGGATTGGTCGATCCAATACATTCCACATATACGGACCTATGTGCCAGGGGTACATTTCCTGTGGCTGATCCATCTCTCTTGAGCTGTATCTCATCTCCCTATCCTTGAGATTTGCCTTATGACCTCCGTGTTCAGATGGAGACTAATACTGAAAGGAATTGAACAAGTTAAAGGAGTTACATTAAACAAAGCTGATCCTTAAACCCAAGTCCTCCTATTTCTTGTCTGTGACCACAACCTCTTTATAACTAGGAAGAGGTGAAAGCAGCCATTTGTGTGTGTGTGTGTGTGTGTGTGTGTGTGTTGTGTATACCTCCTTTAACTTTATTTATTCCTTCATCTTGCTTTAAGTCAGTGAACATTGTTACCTTTGGGTCTGCCCTTGGCAAGCTCAGGGATTGCTGGCATGCAAAAGAGCACCCACAACCTTGGGTGCTTGCTGCCCGTGACCCAGCGGATGAGTATGAGAGCACCTGTGTCACAGACACAGAGATGCCTTTATTTTTGTTATTTTTCAGTCATAAGCTTACATTGTAGTCATAGTAACCATGAGTTGGTATTAACCTTCTTGTCTTGCTTTCTTAACAGATAAAGACGTGAGCAGCGGAAGTTATAACCTGTCCTCTGCAACGACAGGCAGCTACTACAGCTGTGTCAGCCAGATCACCATAGGTGAGCAATTGCAGCGATTGTCATATAACATGCTTAATCTGGGTGGGAGGGCAGTTGGGGAAGGAACAAGTAGAAAAATACCTGTGGAAGAACTGAACCACAGCAGTTGCTGCTGGTGGGAGCTCATCCTGGGGCGCCCTCTTGTGGATACTTGCTGCCATTGAAAGGACTTGGAAAAACTAGTCTACAGTGACTTGGTCTTTTCCTACTTTACTAATGTTTCAATGTTTGCGTTACCAATTTCATTGGTGTGTCACCTGAACTGTTACGCACTTAACATCACAATCAAGTTACTTTTTAATATCTGCGGAGTATCATTAAATATTCTTTTAGGAAGAAACTTCCTGGTAACTGCAAGTAGGAAACTAATGTTATGAAAAATTATGGAAAATTTTTGTCCATCAATTCTTGGAGAAAAGGTGCATCCTTTCTTGTCTTGACTAGTGTGTGAAGCAGATGTTAGTGTGGTGCTAAAATCCGAAGTCAGACTTTCCTTGTTGGGATCTGAATGAATCAAAGAGAACCAGATGGACATAACAGTTCACACCCTCTTGGGTGCCCTTCTGCACGTATTCAAGGTTATGCCTTTACCATATTTAAAGGCATTCTATTGTATGAAGAATCCCATGCGTACTAGCCACCCTGTCCCTTCCTTCTCAGAAACATCTCCACATTCTACAGTATGTGACATTGGAAATGTCCTCAGATTGGGGCTTGCTGTTCTCTTCCCTCCCTGCCTCGTGCCAGAAAGCTCATGAACCTGCAACCCACGGGCAGCACACCAATACTCTGTCCAATTGTCTTTCCTACCTAAGCTTAAATGAATTCACTGTGCCCAAAGGAGGAAGATCAACACAACCTTCTTTATTTTTCTGTTTGTTGAGTCTATTCTTTCCCACTTCTTGCAAAACTTTCTTGAGTCTAGAATCATAGGCAGTGACTTACAAAAAACTTGGTGGTGACCACAGCTAACATTTATTTTGTATCCACCGGCTACTGTTGGCTTCCTACTAAATTCATTTACTAAACAGGAACTCTGTGAGATTGTGCCAGTATGTCTTCATCGTACAGATTAGGGGACTTCTTTTTGCTATTAATATGATCAGGGCTCCAGAACAAGTCTCTTCGACTCTATAACCCATGCCTTGAGACTCCAGAATGTGGCTTCCTTTAATGGCCACAGCAGGGAGCTCTATCAAATAATGATGAGCCTATAAAAAGGATTTAAATTCTTTTGATTATAAAGCTGCACAAGTATATTCGAACATAAAACTAAACATGGACACCTTCTATTCTAAATACCCATTAAAAATCATGTGGGGTTTAAAATGCCAACATCATACTTCTGGGTATTTTATGAAGAGTCTGCACTGCCATCACCTCTGTCCAATTTACTCTGAAGTCCGTCGCTGCCCACTGGTATGAGTACACCCTGACATGTCTACTGTTTTCACCTCTCATGAAGTCTGTGGGTTGATATCACTTCATTCAAACACCAAAGCAGACTCAAGCATTAAAATTAAATGGTAGAACTTCGTCCAGAATATTAATTTTTTTAAGTGATTAATTTTAAGGTGAAGAGTAATGACATTTAAAAATAATCCTCTGGAGTTCACCCTTCAGAGCCTGTTTGGAAATATCAAATACTTAAGATTATTTTTAGAAATATTTGTCAAGCAGGGGGAGGCCATAGAGGGAGGGCCTGCAGACAGACAGTGAGAAGCTTGAATCCCAGCATGGGTGAGAGGTTGTTCTGAGAGTGGGCTTGTTGTGTTTCCTGTGGGAGAATCTGGTGCATTATGCAAGTCAGTGACTGTGACTAGTCCTGACATGATATGGTAGCAAAGCCAAGAAAGTGGGGTCAAGAGGCACGTCGGAGGGTGAGGGATAAGTTAAAGAGTGACAGTGGCCATCAGCTGTGTCCGAGGGTAGACAAGAGTGCTCTGAGATTTTGAGTCAGGGTTCCAATGAGTGTAGCCACTGTCAGAAATATGGAAGTTAGGAAAAGGGTACAACCAATATAGTTTAGATATACCGGGGTATGGCCATTACAGCGTGGATGTGAAGTATGCATGTGACTCCTTAGAGTCTCTCATAGAAAACTGGAATTGTGGGTAGAATAGTCAGAGAGTGCAGCCAGAGGCACTGTCTGTATGGAGAGGTTGGCTGAGTCTTTGAGTTGCCTGATATTATGAGAGTGAGAGTCACTACATTCTTTGTGCAGAGAGCCAAGGACTGGCTTTGAGGGGAACCCAGTTAGGACAGAAAGACAGACAAAGGGAAGGGAGTTAAACAAGCAAATTTCTCGAAAATCAGAGCAACTCAGAGCTCAAAGTCGACCCTGGTGGCAACCCTATATAGGACTCATGTTGCAGAGCTTGGTGTAAGGAGCTATGGGGCATGGATTGAATGAAGACATCCCTAATGAAACTGGAGGGAGGCCTAGCAGCAATGATATCACAGGAGACACATTGGGAGAGGGTGTTTCCTAAGTGCTATTCTGAGTACTTTTCCTGTATTTACTCATTTAATGCTAACAATGGTCCTAAGGTAGATATAATTACTGCCTACGCTTTATAGATGGGGAAACCAAGACCCTGGGAGGTTAAGCCATTGACTCTGGACTCATTGGTAGTAAGAACTGGGGTTTGAACATAGGCAGCCTTGATTCGGTCAGATGGCATTTCTGTTACCTGACAACTTGCACACAGGGGCAAATGCCCTTTCTTGATCCAGAAGCTGTACCTACCATGTCAGGATTTATAGGTTAAACTGGGTCTTCAAAAAGGAATCTTGAAGTCCCAGTCTTTAGCACCTGTGAACGTGACGTTATTTGGAAGTAGGGTCTTTGTGAATGGCATCAAGTTAAGAGGACATCATACATGCTTAGTATGAGCCCTAATTCACCAGTGTGCCTGTAACGCGAGAAGGGTTACAAGAATACCCGGAACAGTGCCATATGGCAGTGGGGTAAGATGTCTATCAGCCAAGGAATTGCAATGAATTCTAGGAACACAGGGACCCAAGAGAGAGGCAAGGACCAGATTGTGATGGTGGAGCCATCAGAGGCTGTGTGGCCCCTGTGACACATCACTTTCAACTTCTGCTTTCCAGAACTGTGAAACAATACATTTCTGTTACATTAAGCCACATAGTTTTGTGGAACTTTTTTTTAAACAGGAGCTCTACAAATCTAACCTCTGAAAGGAAGTTGGGGACAGGGGATGCTTAGTTTTCTAAGGTGACAATAGAACCAGACTCTTACTTCAGTTCCCTGATTGGCCAAGACCATAGGGAGCTTATTCTTTCATCAACAGAAGACCAGAGGCAGGCTCGTTCTGAGCTGTTGTGAGAGGCCTTCTCCCCTCCGTTTTCGTGGTGGCTTATCCTTATGGTGGCAGCCCAGTGAGGAAAA
Organism: Mastomys natalensis; assembly: GCA_021653895.1. NCBI lineage: Eukaryota > Metazoa > Chordata > Mammalia > Rodentia > Muridae > Mastomys > Mastomys natalensis. Next base: position 778,283 of record JAJTUV010000537.1, read on the forward strand.
TAAATGCAGTGTCTCCTTAGGCCTCCACTTGATGAGTGGAGAGCCTTTTCCCTGAAGAGCCTCAGGAGACCTGACTCATATCCTCAGGTTTATGGGGTCCCATGACCATCCCTGAGTCAACCAACTGGCCTTGTCCCTATCAAGGCCACTTGAGGGTCTGGACAGGTGTGTGGGGTTGAAATTAAATCACCTGTTGTGAGTAGCTATCCCCAGGGATTCCTTGGGGTTGGGACAGATTCCCAGAAAACAAAGTCAAAGCTGTTGAAGGAAAGAAGGAAGGACATGAGATTCTGTGGCATAGGGAATAGGGAGTATCCATTTCCCACAATCTATCCAAAGTCTTGGCAACAAAGAGCTTTTGGTAATATTCATGGCAAAAGCAGAAAATAGAAAAACAATTTAGACACTCAGTGCTAAAGGGAAGATGTCTGCCTTTGGATCATTTGAGGAGTTCTGTTTGAATAATTCTTTGCTTTCTTTCATCCCTTACAGTCATCCTCTTAGAGAGGTTCTCCACCTGCCGGGCATGACCCCTTGGAGTTGAATGACCCTTTCACAGGGGTGGCCTAAGATCATCAGAAAACACAGATATTTACATTAATATTCATAATGTAGCAACATTACAGTTATGAAGTAGCAGCAAAACTAACTTTTTTTTGGTTGGGGGTCGCCACAACATATAAAAGCTATATTAAAGGGTCGCAACATGAGGAAGGTTGAGAACCACTGTCTTAGAAAATAGTCATCCTCCTCCTTATGTGAGGGATTCTAAGATACAGGTCTTGTGTAGATTAATCCCTGCATGAGCTGCTGAAGCAGAAGTATCAGAAAGATCCCAGGCACAGACAAACCACTCTTTCAAAACCCTTCAGTATGTTTTGGCTCTTGGCTGACTCCCTGTTTTATGGTAGCTCTTACTCATGTGTGAGAACTGTAAGAACCTCAGATTAACATCAATTAACATCAGATTAACATTGAAGTGATTAACATCAATTTTTTTCCCCAAAGACTAATGACAGCGCTGAGTGTTTCTATGGTCCCCTTCACAGTTTTGAGTCTGTCAAGTGACAATGTTGATGTTGAGCCTAAAGGCAACTGAGATACCTGTTGCCACCATTCTCCTTGAGTGGACTGATGTCATGGGGGTGGGTGGGGAAGCATATGCCTGCCACTAGTGGGATAGTCTGTTGCTTGTTTCTGGGATGCCAGCTGTTCCTTTGGTTGGCTGTTCCCTCAAAATACTTTGACCTCATTGCTACTTTCAAATTTAGAGTGTCCCATTTACATTTGATCATAATTATGCAAATCTTATTATAGCTTGTTTGTATCAATGAAATGGATTAAAATATTTGCTAAAGAGCACCATTTCTGGGATAACTTTTAATGTGAAAAAAACCTTAAGCTGTGTGAACATTGTCTTCTTAACACTAAGAAAATGCTCCAAATTAGTTATGATTTTGTATAAGAACCAGTAAAATCTGAAACTTTAGAGAGTCCAGAGTTATTGAAACCTTTAAAAATTATTTTTGAGCCAGGCAGTGGTGGCACACGCCTTTAATCCCAGCATTTGGGAGACAGAGGCAGGTGGATTTCTGAGTTCAAGGTCAGCCTGGCCTACAGACTGGGTTCCAGGACAGCCTGGGCTATACAGAGAAACCCTGTCTCAAAAAACAAACAAACAAACAAAAAAAAAACAAAAAAAATTATTTTTGAAGGAAGAAAATGTGGATATATTATGGTGAATATATAGCTACAGTTATGAGTAATTTAGCATTATGTGTTTTATGTACATATTTAGAGTATACAATATGATATTTTATACATATAAAATATAATATGTATTATATATATAATAAATTATTACTAAGAAAATTAACATAGTTATTGACTCCTAGTTTTTTTTTTTTTAATGTTTGTGTATGGTGTGCACTTCTAAAATCTACTCTTCTAACAAATTTGTGCTGTAAATATATATTAATATATATATTATATATTAATGTTGTTAATATATGATATCCTTTGACCTTCATTTTCCATTCTTTCCTCTTATTCCCTGAATTACATTTACTCCATGTTTCTGTGTAGTTGGGATTATTTGACCTTTTATACTTAAAGATTGCATAGAAAAGTGAGGTTGTGAAGTGTTTTTTTTTTTTTTCCCTCTGTGCCTGATTTGTTTCACTTAACAAGATGTCTTCCTTGCTTATTAAACAAGGTCTCTTTGTCAAAGGTTGAACAATGTCCTGTTTATATTTACAACAGTTTTCCCATTCTTAAATTAAGGAGTACTTATAGAGCCTTAAACACACTTTCACAGTGTGCTCTCTTCTTGGTAATGATTCTAGACGGACTTGGGAATGTGGAAGGAAAGAGAAAGAGACTTGAATCTATAGGTTTTCAGGGCTGACCATTTGATAATGAATAATGGATTGGTATGCTTTTCATTGGGGAAGACTATTTCTCCTGTGCTCAGCATTCCTTAGTTGACTATAGTTCTTTGTCTAGCGCTGAAGCCTTGTGAGCTTTCTTCCCTTACACATTAGTATGTATATTCATGTTATCCGTGTTCAGGTCCTGTTTAGACAGCCATGCTACTGAGACTATATGGATATAGCTTCTGACTTTCTTAAGAGATACTGTATCACAGCATAGCTATATACTTAGGAAAACACACACACACAACAGTTGAAAGAGGCTGTGAATTCCAAAGAGAGCAACTCGAGGGGGTACATGGGAGAGTTTAGACTACAGTGGCTCTCAACTTTCCTAATGTTGCAACCCTTTCATGTTAAAGTGACCTCCAGCCATAAAATTATTTCATTGTTATTTCATAACTGTAATTTTGCTAATTGCAAATTGTGATGTAAATATCTGATATGTCTTAGTTAGTTAGGGTTTGGGTACTGTGAACTGACATCATGACATCATAAAAGGCAACATTTAGTTGGGGCTGGTTTACAGATCCAGAGGTTCAGTCCATTATCATCAAGCCAGTAACAGGGCAGCATCCAGACAGGCATGGTACAGGAGGAGCTGAGAGTTCTACATCTTATCTGAAGGCTACTATTGGAAGACTGACTTCCAGGCAGCTAGGGTGAAGGTCTTAAGCCCACACCCACAGTGACACACCTACTCCAACAAGGCCACACCTCCTAATAGTGCCACTCCCTAGGCTAAGTATATTTAAACCATGATAGTAGCATATCTGATATGTGACCCCAAAGTAGTCTTGACCCCAAGTAGAGAAGCACTGGTCTAGAGAGAGGAAAGGGACAAGAAAGGGATGTGATTATACTATAATGTCAATTTTAAAAAAAAAAAATTATTTAATGAAAGAGATGAGTGTCTGAGTGGCAAGACGAGGCAAGGATTCTTTGGCATAATAAGGAAGCATTATGATTTCAATTTTTAAAAATAAAGAATATAATAAAGCATATATTTAAATGAAGTACTCTGAAACTTCACTTCTGTAGCCAATATCATAGAAGGGTTTAGAGGATAGTCAAGAAGATTCAATCAAAAGTGTCATTTGGAAAACATGATTGGGCTCACTGCTGGGGACAGCCTTCAAACTCCTCCCTGGTTCCACTACAGTTCAGAACACAGAGAGGTTGAGTTCTTGTTGATGAGCCCCAGGGGCCTCCTGATCCTCCCAGAAGGTTCACTTACATTCCCTGCATCCCATGTGATGCCTTCTATAATGGTGACCAAATGAGAGGGAATAGAACAGCCCTGTTGGCATGATTTTTAGCGCTTTCCTTTCCTCAGATATTCTGATAATTGGGTTCCTCTATGAAACATTGTCCAGAAATGAAGAAATAACACAAATCTGACTTTTCAGGGCCCAGTTCCCATTTGTAGCTCCCGGAACCTATCTTGACGACTTTCTTAGCAACAGAACACACACAGCAGAGCATGCTTGACCACTTTCTTAGCAAGAAAGCACATCTGTGTTGTCTTCAGAGTGTCTGCCTTTAGATCTTGAGTTATGTGTAATCTTGACCATGGGGGAAGATATAGCTCCCCTCAGCCTCAGTTTCTTCATCTATTCATGGGACAAACAGTGTATGATTGACAGGAATGTTGTAAAGTTGACATGTGGTGATGCTAATAGTTCCCTTGGTAAGTACTAGGAATATTGTCATTTTTGATTTCTAGGCTTTAATCGCAGCTTTGGTGGATGATGCTGGATTTATGGTGCTTACCTCGTCTCTCTTG